>BQNB010049017.1:0-39148 GCA_026074375.1 Tanacetum coccineum | reverse complement strand
TCCCTTATGAATTTCTCTTAATACGTAATTTGCTTGTAATGGCCCTACGCATCGCAACCATGGTCCAAGATAGGATTTCTTGTATAGGACTCCGTTGATTACAGCGTACCTTCTTGACTTTCTTCGTTCAGCTCTTGCCTTTTCCTTTTCCACAGGGAGCGTTTCTTCCATGAGGTAATTATAAATTGGGGTCATCCATGTGTCTCCCTCTTCCTTTAAAACTGTTAATACATCCGCTTCATTTATAGACTTTTCTTTAAGTTTTTCGACTAGGACTTGTTTAGTTAAATAGGCAAAGCTGGTGGATGCAATTTTGCTTAGAGCATCAACTTTTTTGTTTTCACTTCTGGGTATCTGCTTGATTGAAATTTTTTTGAAACTGCTAGAGAGCGTTTTTACTTTCTCTAGATACTGTATCATTTTAAGCTCCTTGGCTATGTAGGATCCGTTTACCTGATTAGCCACTAAATGGGAGTCCAGATTTGCTTGGAGATTTTTTACACCCACTTGTTCTGCGATTCTTAAACTGGCTATTAAAGCTTCATATTCAGCCTCGTTATTGGTTGCGTCGAACCTGAATCTCAGAGCATAAGTGAATTCTGCTCCTTCCGGATTTGTAAGTATCAGACCAGCTCCAGAACCATCTATGCAGGATGATCCGTCCGTGAACAGCGTCCAAGGGTCCGGAAGTTCTTCTTTCGCTTCCATAGGCGTGTCTAGAGAGTCGTCTTTCGGACGTTCCACTATGAAATCCACCAAGATTTGTCTCTTGACTGACGTTCTTGGTTTGTATTGTATGTCATATTCTCCTAGCTTAATACTCTATTTCTGCAGCCTTTCTGTGACCTCTGGTCTTGACAGTATCTGCTTGATTGGTTGGTCCGTGATGACAATGATTGTGTGAGCCTGGAAGTATCTTTTTAGCCGTTTGCTTGCATGTACTAAAGCTATCACCAATTTTTCCATTGATGTGTAATTTATTTCTGGACCTTGCAGCGCGTGGCTAACAAAGTAGACTGGCATTTGCTTTGCCTCTCTTTCCATTATTAAAACTGCAATTACGGCCTCCCGCGCAGCCGCGAGGTACACAATCAACTCTTTGTTCTCCATTGGTGCAGTCAATGTTGGGAGTTCTGAGATTAATTTTTTCATTTCTTTGAACGCAGCCTCAGCTTCTACAGTCCATTGGAAATCACTCTTCTTTTTGCACTTCTTTAGAGTTTTAAAGAATGGCAGTAACTTTTCTGCTGATTTAGAAAGGAATCTGTTTAGGCTTGCTAGCTTTCCATTAAGCTTTTGTATATCTTTTAGACACTTTGGGGATGGCAGGTTCAAAACAGCTCCTACCTTGTCCGGACATACCATTATTCCCTCGGTATTCACATTGTATCTCATGAACGTGCCCTCCTTTATTTTGAAGGAGCATTTCTTTGGGTTTAGCTTCATGTTTATTTCCCTCAGGGTTTTGAATGTCTCCTCCATGTCTCTTATTATTTCATGCTCCATGTGACTTTTGATCACTAAGTCGTCCACATATACTTCCAAGTTTCTGTCAATTTACTTTTGAAATGCCTTATCTACCAAACGCTGGTAAGTTGCCCCGACATTCTTTAAGCCGAAAGGCATTTTAGAATAGCAGAATACTCCTTGGCTTGTAATGAACGTTTTTTTCTCTTCATACTCCTTGGCCACTTTTATTTGATGATACCCTTTATATGCATCTAGAAAGCACTTGAAGGGGTATCCGCAGAGGGATTCCACCTTCCAGTTAATTTATGGTAGCGAATAACCGTCTTTAGGGCATGCCTTGTTCAGGTCTTTGAAATCCACGCACATTCTCTAGCTGTCATCATGTTTTTTCACCATTACTGGATTCGCTAACTGATTGTGCAAATATGGACACGACCAGGCTTCGATGAGATCGAAGAGTTCTTGAGATGCTTGAAGGATTGCCAAGTCTTGGATAACCTATGTCAACACAAATAGAAATACTACGTTAAATGAGGCGCAGGGGGTGTCCCTGCGAATCACCTCTGGCGTGAAAGTAAGTATGTGTTTTTGTGATGTAAAGTAGGTATGCAAGTATGTATGAGTGTGTGAAAGTATTAGTCATACCTGGAGACCTTGTCATTTATTTATATGTGTAGAAATAGGATTGGATGAGGCCTAGCACAAAATCCGGTGATCGTGGGTATAATACCCTAAATTAAAGCTATAATATATAATACACTGATATTAAAATATCAAGCACAAAAATTAGCCTAAGTCAATACGTATATGGACTATATGTTAAAAAAATACTTAGAATACTAGTTGTCATGCATAATACAACAAAATAAGTACATGATATTTAAGAGTAAATAATGTACGCATGATATTCTTATTTGAAATCTCTTTGTCAAAATGACTACTCAGTCATACTTATCTTCTCCACAATCCCACTTATATCGATGTGTTGGTTGGCAGAGAATACCATATAACTGCATCTTCTTATACACCTTTCACAATCTCTCAAAACAAATCACAAACAAGTTTCACACCAAAAACAAAATCGGTCTACATATACACGAGTGTCGGAGAGTAGCCGAACCAAGTTGGGTTCACGTTGGCAACATCTTGTTCGGGTTTCTTTTTGTGTACGTACTCAAAGTTTTGGTTTCGTTCGAGTGCTGTTCGGGTTTTAGTTCGTGGTTGACTTTGGTTTTGGTTCGTGTGGGAATAAGGTTCTGTGGTCCGTGATTGGTTCTTTAGTTGTTCGTGTCTCGGGTATTGGGTTCGATCGTGCCTCGTTTATTCTTAGCGTTTGTGTTTATGTTTCAGTTTTGATTTCTTCACGTTTAGCTTTGAGGTAATCTTCAAACCGTCTGTTAATATGTCATGTATACGTCATGCATGCTAGTCATCTGTTACTACGTCTGTTAATACTAGTGATCTGTTAATACGTCATGTTATATGATTATAGATATATAATATATCACCACTAATAATGAACTCAAAGGCTATATAAAATTAGAACTTGAAATTTATACAAAACTAAAAACTATCCTAACATGTATATGCATGAGCTTAAATGTGAGGGTTGAACATGGATTTAGTCGAGAAGTATGAAAACAGTTTGTGAATGAATAAAATCATGTCTATATAATACTAATTGAGTTGAAACTTTGCATGGATTGCTTAACATAGTTGGCTTATAATTGATTGTTTAATTCCTTATTTAACTTAGCCGTCATTTCTAAAATGAATATAATTCGTCGCTTTCGAAATGATTTTGATAATTAACAAGTAAAACACTGATTGGTCTTTTTTAACATCATGTTTCTTGTAAAAGAATGTTTTGGTCCATTCATATATCATATTAATTATGAGATGCAGATATTGCAAAATTTTATCAAACGCATGAGATTTTGACTTGATAAAGCAAAGCTTAACAAGTATGGCTTAGAGGAGAAAGCATAATTGGTATAGTGGTCATAAGATTTTAATAGATATTTAACCATGTTAAAACGCACTACGAACTAGAACTAGGACATAAACAAGTAAGGTTGGCTAATTTAATATTAAATCATAAATCAGTAAGTTGTATTGAGTGTAAGTAAAGTATGTTGTCACACTTTAAATCTAATATGCATACATTTATAAAATCTAATTACGAAGTAAAACGTAATAATAAGAATATAACATCTGACAAATATCGATATAGTACGAATTATAGTGATTAGGTTTATATGCTAAATATTAAGTATCTCCTAATTCATGTAGATAATTTGAAGCGAGAGTAAGCCGATTTGATTTATCAAGTAAACGTTGTTTTGCTTATAAGGTACATATATTCTATCCTTTCTCTTAAGGATTCTTATGACATTTGATTCATATTTGCTTGCACCTATGAAATCCCTATTTATGTTCCTCATCATATGATTCGATATTCGTTTGCTATCCTATTTGATAACTTCGTTGAACCTTTTGAATTCGTTTGATATATGCTTCATTTGACACTGTTATAATATGAGTTTATTCGTATGTTTGATCATAACATTCTTTAGATATATTATGTTTGCTTCGATATGATATATGAGCCATTTTCATTTGTTCTGATGCCCGAGCTATTAACTAGCCATGGAGGTACCATGGCCGCGTCATTGTGGCACCAATGGCGTAACACTATCTGTGGCCGTGTGATCAGTCCATGGCGTCCCTATTTTTATGTCTGCTCTATATATACTTGGCCATATATGATTTGATTTGATTGTAGGGGGCGTATGGATGCATCCTAGGCTAATATGTGTTGGATTTGGATATGATTTGGTGCATGGCTTAGTATGGTGCCAACACCCCATTGCACACTTTGTAGGGTACATCTAGAGTTTGCAGCTCCCATGTATAATTTGATACAATACGATATTCATTTGGTTGTAGGGTCTAAGCATGTGGCATGCTTTAGACATTTGTTTCGAGCTCGGTGGGCATTTCTATATGTTTGTTTGGTTATCTGTTTCGGTCAGCTCTTATGATATATGAAATCTTGCTAATCAGGTTATGGTGATTCTATTTCGTTTACTTTACATATTTGATCTATCCGTTTGTTTAGATATATATGTTCACTGAGCTTTAGCTCAGCCGTATTTCTTTTCTCTATGGCAGGTAATAAGAGGGAAGTTGGGTTATGAGTGAAGAGTGCTTAGGAGCTCATATTGGACCATCTTGAGGAACTGGCATACCAGATTTATACTAGAATTCTTTTAGCTAAGGGATTTCGGATTTAAATGTTTGTTTGGGAATTTTGCCAAACCATTATATTAGTAAGTCTTCTGCCTGCGTTTGTTTTGATGCCATAAGTGTGACATTTGACCTATTCTCAAGTGGGGTGTTACAGTTATGGTATCAGAGCTAGGTTCATCCTGTAGAACTTAGGTTATGACCTGTGAGGATTGGGTAGACATTTAGTCTTCATCACATTCTTTTTAATTTCGATCTTAATCTCTATATGGTCTTTATTGATTCGTTTGTCAATCGTTTAGATGCATAATCATCCGTTCTGGAAACTCTTTCGTCCGTTTTAGGAGATCTTATATGTACGATTGTTATGTGTTTGTTCTGTTTGGTATTGGTTTGACACATTTTCCAAATCCTATTATGTTTGCTAAACATTTTAAAGTTCCGTCTACAGTATTGGATCATGCCTTATCCATTTCTACTCCTATGGGCGATATTGTGATTATTAGTCATGAGTTTAGAAATTGTCTGTTATGTGTTGGTGATAATATTCGTTTAGCTAATTTGCTTCCTTTGGAAATGAGTGATTTTGATATTTTTCTTGGTATGGATTAGTTAACTGAGCATCGGGCTACTGTCGACTGTCATACGAAACGTGCCATCTTTGGCGATTTGAACAATCATAAATTCATTACCATGGTTCCCGACCTGGTAAGCCCATTAAAATTATCTTTGCTCTCAAATCTCGAACGCTAATTTCTTATGGTTGTGAAGGTTTATTAACATCGATTAAAGACACTTCGTGGGATGGACCTTACCTCGAGGGTCATCCAATAGTTTCGAGTTTTCCTGATGTATTTCCTGATGAACTGCTGGGATTACCACTGGAGCATGAAGTCGAATTCCCTATTGAGTTGATTCCTAGTGCTCAACCTATTTCTAAAGCTCCGTATAAAATGGCGCCAGTTAAATTGAAAGAACTAAAAGATCAACTTCAAGAACTTTTAGAACGTGGTTTTATTCGACCAAGTGTATCTCCGTGGGGCGCGCCAGTTTTATTTGGGAAGAAAAAGGATGGTAGTATGAGGTTGTGTATTGATTATAGGGAGCTGAATCGTATTACAGTGAGAAACAAATACTCACTACCGCGAATTAATGATTTGTTTGATCAGCTTCAGGGTGCAAAGTTTTTCTTAAAGATTGATCCGAGGTCGGGTTATCATCAGCTATGTGTAAAGGGGCAAGATGTTTCTAAAACAACCTTTCAAACTTATTACGGTCATTATGAGTTTCTTGTGATGTCGTTTGGATTGACTAACGCTCTGGCTATTTTTATAGACTTGATGAATCATGTTTTTCATGAGTACTTGGACAGATTTGTTATAGTGTTCATTGATGACATCTTGGTGTATTCAAAGACAAGAGAGGAGCATGAGGATCATCTTCGTATTGTGTTGGAAGCTTTATGCAAAAATTATTGAAGTGTGACTTTTAGTTAGGGCAAGTGGCGTTCTTGGGTCATATTGTATCACTATGGATCCTGCAAAGGTTTAGGCTATCACTAAATGGCCGAGACCGACGATAGTAACAAAAATTAGAAGCTTTTTGGGACTTGTAGGGTATTATCGTAGATTTGTGGAAGGGTTTTCACTTCTTGCTTTACCTTTGACGAAACTTATGAGGAAAGGAGAAAGTTTGTCTGGAATGAGGAGCGAGAGAAGAGTTTTGAGGATCTGAAAAGGAGATTAGTTTATTCTCCCATACTTACTCTTCTTTCTGGAACAAGTGGATACCACATTTATAGTGGTGCGTCGAAGAAAGGTCTTGGCCACGTTCTTATGCAACACAGGAAGGTTATCACTTATGCATCGAGGCAATTGAAACCATATGAGGAGAATTGTCTGACACGTGACTTGTAGTTGGCAGCAGTCGTTTTTTGCTTTTAAGATTTGGAGGCATTATTTGTATGGGGAAACTTATGACATCTTCACCGATCATAAAAGCCTCAAATATATTTTTACTCAAAAGGAGTTAAATATAAGGCAAAGGCGTTGGTTGGAACTTCTTAAGGATTATGATGCAAATATTCAGTATCATCCCGACAAGGCTAATGTGGTAGCAGGCACACTTAGTAGAAAGAACTCTAGAATTATGGCATGTCTTAAATTTTAACCTGAGATTATCAAAGATTTAGAGCTCATGGAAGTCGAGTTAGTTGTCCGTGGTTCTGAAGGTTATGTAACTAGCCTTAAGATTGAACCTAACCTTATATTGCGGATCAAGGAAGCTCAGAAAGATGATGGTGAATTATGGGTTGTGTTACAAAATTTAAAAGAGGGTAAGCAGTTAGAATTTTAGGTGGACAATCATGGTGTGATATGGTATGATAATAGATTATGTGTCCCTGGTGATTCCTCTCTTTGAGAAGCTATTTTGACTGAGGCACACAATTCTCCTTTCTTTATTCATCCTGGCTCTACTAAGATGTATAGAGACTTAAAGCAGAATTTCTAGTGGAATGGTATGAAACATGACGTGGCTAGATTTGTGGCAAAGTGCTTAACGTGTCAACAAGTTAAAATCGAACATCAACGTGCAAGTGGTCTTCTTCAGCCTTTAGATATTCCGACCTGGAAGTGGGAGAAAATTTTCATGGACTTTGTAACGGGGTTGCCTCGCACCTTTAAGAAGAATGATGCAATTTGGGTTATGATTGATCGGTTAACTAAGTCAGCTCATTTTTTGCCTATTCAACATGGGTACCCAGTTAGCAAGTTGGCAGAGATCTTTCAGCAAGAGATTATTTGGTTACATGGTACGCCTACATTAATTGTGTCTGATAGGGATCCACGTTTCACTTCATGATTTTGGAAAGGTTAACATAATGCTTTAGGAACGAGACTTAAGTTTAATACTGCATTTCACCCTCAGACAGATGGGCAGACTGAATGTACTATTCAAACTCTGGAGGATATGTTGAGATCGCGCACTCTAGAGTGGACAGAAAATTTGGACGAGTATTTGTGTTTGATTGAGTTTGCTTAAAATAATAGTTGGCATGAAAGTATCAAGGGGCTTCTTTTGAGATTTATATGACCGAAAGTGTAGAACACCTATTTGTTTGTAATATTAGCATGAGATATAAGTTAAGATTAATTTTGGTTATGACTTGAGATAAAGTATGATAACGATAAGGGCATTTTTATGTGATGCCATTATTATGATGTCTGGCTAACGTGATAATAATTACATGACATAACGTGAACTTATCGGAGTCATAGGATGTCTCGAGGGATGTTTAGAATAATCTTAATGAAGTTGGAAAGCTTGTTATAGAAGGCCGGAATTTGTTGAGGTGACGAAAAATGAAAAAGTTACCATTGCTTGAGAGAATCTTAAGGAAGCTCGATCACGACAAAAGAGCTATGCCGATCGCTATCGAAGAGCTTTGAAATTTAAACCCAAGGATCATGTGTTTCTTAAGGTATCTCCGTGTATAGGTGTTTGACGTTTTGGTTTAAGAAGGAAATTAATTCCATGATTCATTTGTCCGTTCAAAATATTAGATAGAGTTGGTGAAGTTTCGTATCGTTTTGCGTTATCGCCAAAATTTTCTCATGTTCATAATGTGTTTCATATATCTCTTTTGAAAGGTTACAACTATCATACGTTGCATGTTGTTTCGTATATGTTCGATACGATTTCGGGAAGATTTATCTTTTGTTGAGGAGCCTAAGGCTATTTTAGATCGTTAAGAGTGAGTCATGAGAAATAAAACCCTTCATTTTGTTAAAGTTCTTTAGAAAAAGGAAAGTCAATCAATTTTTATTTAGATTGATTTTAGTTTTCCTATAAATATTGGGTCTTTTCTTTGTATTGAGATATCTTTGAGTTTTGATAATAAAAGATTTTGCTTTAAACTATTATTGGCTGTTTTGGCTAAGATTCTCTTAATAATCGGTATTCGTTTGAATCAATGGTTGTTGGAGTTTGCCTGATTATCAGTATTATTTTGAATCAACGATAATTGAAAGATTGTATCTGGTATTCCTTGGAATCAACAGATTCAACTTTTAGTTATTGTTTCTGGTATTCATTGGAATCAACAGATTCAATTTGTTATTGTTTCTGGTATTCATTGGAATCAATAGATTCTATTCGTGTTATCTCGTTTATTTACACTACATTAGAAATAAAACCGTCTGTTTTTTAAAGTTCTTTGGAAAAATCATTCCAAGCGTGAGGCAACATGGGAAAACGAAGAAATGATGCGGACTGACTATCCACATCTCTTTTTGTGTACGTACTCAAAGTTTTGGTTTCGTTCGAGTGTTGTTCGGGTTTTGGTTTGTGGTTGACTTTGGTTTTGGTTCGTGTGGGAATAAGGTTATGTGGTCCGTGATTGGTTCTTTAGTTGTTCGTGTACGTCGGGTATTGGGTTCGATCGTGCCTCGTTTATTCTTAGCGTTCGTGTTCTTGTTTCGGTTTCGATTTCTTCACGTTTAGGTTTGAGGTAATCTTCAAACCGTCTGTTAATATGTCATGTATGCTAGTCATCTGTTACTACGTCTGTTAATACTAGTGATCTGTTAATATGTCATGTTATATGATTACAGATATATAATATATCACCACTAATAATGAACTCAAAGGCTATATAAAATTAGAACATGAAATTTATACAAAACTAAAAACTATCCTAACATGTATATGCATGAGCTTAAATGTGAGGGTTGAACATGGATTTAGTAGAGAAGTATGAAAACAGTTTGTGAATGAATAAAATCATGTCTAAATAATACTAATTGAGTTGAAATGTTGCATGGAATGCTTAACATAGTTGGCTTATAATTGATTATTTAATTCCTTATTTAACTTAGCCGTCATTTCTAAAATGAATATAATTCGTCGCTTTCGAAACGATTTTGATAATTAACAAGTAAAACACTGACTGGTCTTTTTAACATCATGTTTCTCGTCAAAGAATGTTTTGGTCCATTCATATATCATATTAATTATGAGATGCAGATCTTGCTAAATTTTATCAAACGCATGAGATTTTGACTTGTAAAGCAAAGCTTAACAAGTATGGCTTAGAGAGAAAGCATAATTGGTATAGTGGTCATAAGATTTTAATAGATATTTAACCATGTTAAAACACACTACGAACTAGAACTAGGACATAAACAAGTAAGGTTTGCTAATTTAATATTAAATCATAAATTAGTAAGTTATATTGAGTGTAAGTAAAGTATGTTGTCACACTTTAAATCTAATATGCATGCATTTCTATAATCTAATTACGGAGTAAACCGTAATAATAAGAATATAACATCAGACAAATATCGATATAGTACGAATCATAGTGATTAGGTTTATATGCTAAATATTAAGTATCTCCTAATTCATGTAGATAATTTAAAGCGAGAGTAAGCCGATTTGATTTATCAAGTGCGCGTTGTTTTGCTTATAAGGTACATATATTCTATCCTTTATCTTAAGGATTCTTATGACATTTGATCTGTATCTGCTTGCACCTATGAAATCCCTATTTATGTTCCTCATCATATGATTCGATATTCATTTGCTATCCTATTTGATAACTTTGTTGAACCTTTTGAATTCGTTTGATATATGCTTCATTTGACACTGTTATGATATGAGTTTATTCGTATGTTTGATCATGACCTTCTTTGGATATATTATGTTTGCTTCGATATGATATATGAGCCCTTTTCATTTGTTTTGATGCCCGAGCTATTAACTAACCATAGAGGTACCATGGCCGCGACATTATGGCACCAATGGCGTGACACTATCTGTGGCGGTGTGATCAGTCAACGACGTCCCTATTTTTGTATGTGCTCTTTATGCACTTGGCCATATATGATTTGATTTGATTGTAGGGGGCGTATGGATACATCCTAAGCTAATATGTGTTGGATTTGGATATGATTTGGTGCATTGCTTAGTGTGGTGCTAACACCCTATTGCACACTTTGTAGGTTACATCTGGAGTCTGCAGCTCCCATGTATAATTTGATACGATATGATATTCATTTGGTTGTAGGGTCTAAGCATGTGGCATGCTTTAGACATTTGTTTCGAGTTCAGTGGGCATTTTTATATGTTTGTTTGGTTATCTGTTTCGTTCAGCTCTTATGATATATGAATTCTTGCTAACCAGGTTATGGTGATTCTATTTCGTTTACTTTACGTATTTGATCTATCCGTTTGTTTATATATATATGTTCATTGAGCTTTAGCTCAGCCGCATTTCTTTTCTCCGCGTCATGTAATAAGAGGGAAGCTGGGTTATGAGTGAAGAGTGCTTAGGAGCTCATATTGGACCATCTTGAGGAACTGGTATACCAGATCTATACTAGAATTTGTTTAGCTAAGGGATTTCGAATTTAAATGTTCATTTGAGAATTTTGCCAAACCATTGTATTAGTAAGTCTTCCGCCTGCGTTTATTTTGATGCCGTAAGTGTGACATTTGACCCATTCTTGGGTGGGGTGTTACAGTGGGGGTGTCCTACGTTTTGAGGGGTGATTGCAGGAACTGTATACCACGTTTTCTACCTTGGCGGGAAAGCTTTGGTGGAGAGGGAGATCGTGGGTGTTTGACTTAACCAAGTCTGACCTCTGCCCTAGTTTCGTCGAAGGCCTTACTGCGAAGGGTTTGGGGCCTTCGCGTGGTAGATTCCTATACTGGTAACTATCTCGAAGATAGTTTTACGCCACTAGAAACTATTCAAAGGTTTCAAAATACAATTGGGAGAAGATCCCATTCTAGCTCGAATGGGAGGCCTTCGAGCCAGAGGGGAGGGTACGTCATCAAGCCCCCTAGTCAAATGTAATGTATGCATCTATGGATGCATTGTGTTCGACTCATCAAATGTAGTCCAAATCGTAGGCCACGTCGAAGGCCCATGCTGCATTCATTTAATTATAAGTCCACTTGTTGTGGAGTTAGTTGAGTCTTTAAATAAAGATTACTCAACAGTCTTCTTGGGCAATCGTGAATACCTTATCCTACTTTTTCCTCTAGTTTGAAATCTGGATAATCCCTGATACTTGACACATAGACGGTCATAAAGGTATTGAGAGTTACCTATAAATACTTTACCATAAACCTTTCTTTTCTTTTTACCGTCATCATCTTCCTTTCTGCTGTTCATCTATTTCTAAGGAAAGATAATAATCACTATCTTTTTAATTATGAGTACGAAGGATTTCATAACCATTCAAACTTGTGAACTTTTAAAAGAGGAGTTCAATGATTTTCTCACCCTTTACTCCATTCCTTCTGAATATCGTGTTATTCTTCCTACATCCAATCAGACCGTTTTCGATGCTCCACCTGGGTATGTTGGGTTGTACACCCATTCATTCTCTCTTGAAAATCTTAGGCTTCCCCTTACTGAGTTCTTCTGTGAAGTTCTCAAATATTTTTAGGTTCATATATCGAGGCTCAACCCTTTTGGTTGTGCCAAACTCACCACTTTTGTTGTCATGTGCAAAGCTTATGGTTGTGAGCCCTCTGTCGACCTCTTCCGAGGGTTTTTCAATTTGTGTCGAGCTGGTAAGTGGTTGAATTTTGCTAAAAGGTTTGAAAAACATATATTCTGAATCTGCTTCCTAAGGTCATTACTCGTATCGAGGGTTAGCACGAATGGTTTTTCTATGTTTAAGACTTCATTATTCCTGCCAAGTATCCACAACTTCTGTCTGAGCAAAACAAACTTGATTCAAAATCCTTCAAAGATAAACTTCCTCTAAATATTGAGGAGAATCCCATGTTCCAGCGTCTTGGTCGATATCCCACAAGTGTTTGTGTGATTCATGATCCTATTCTTTTCTTGGCTGGTCTCAAACCTTTGTGAGAATATGGTCAGCAGCGACCTGCGATCATGGTGGGCGGCAAGGGTATTTATCTTTCTTGATTCTTTCTTCGTTTTCCTTTTTTACTGATATATGATTTATTTTTTCTTCCTGCAGAAATAGCTTTTAGGAACTTTATCTACATCGAAGATGATGAGGATTTATCATTTTTGCCCAAGGAGCCTTCCCTGAGATTTGGCACTGGTTCCCCATCTGTTTCAATAAACACGGAGCCTCTGAAAGCCAACGAAGAGCATGTTATCCAGCCTGTAGAGGTTACAACAGATTCTGGGGAGAGCACGAAGCCTAAATTATTTTTTGTTCACCCTGGAAGTGTAGCTGCTCGGATAAAGGATAGGAAGTGTAAAACTAGATGAGGGTCATCTAGGCATCCTGTTAAGAGAAAACTTGATCCTAGGTCTACAACCTCCCGCACTACTCGTGCTAAGAATTCTTCTTCGAAGGACGATGCTCCCTTCTTGACAATGTCTGATGATGATGACGGTAAACTTTCATTCCTTAACTTGCTCTATATTGTGTTTGAATCATGGGTTCATTAATATTTGTGTCTTCTTTATTTTTAGGTCTCCCTGATGTCCTTGAGCTTAAAGATGCTACTGCCTGCCACCTCAAGATCTCTACTATTACTCCTCCATCTTGGAAGAATCATCTGGATAACCACATGGATGTAGAGTTGCTGGATCTTCATGAACGTTGTTATGCGAGACAGGCTGTAGTTGACAATGCTATTAACATGAGGTCTCGTGAGCTATTGCAGGTTATTGATAAGCTAAGGTGTGAGTTTGATGTTATGAGGAACAAAGAGAGAGTTAGGGAGGAAGAGTATGAGGGGCTGCGGGTTAAATGTGTGTGACAACTGGGATTTTAGCAGGTTAGTTAAAGCATGTATAATTCAGTTTATGTGTGTCATTATGTGTTTTATGTGTATGCGATGGAAGTACATGAGTGATGAATCATGGTACTTGTGGAAATGAAATCATTTGAAAGCTTTGTGTAGTTTCAAATGTCGTGTACGTAATATTCTGTGTACGTACTATGTATATGTAATTCATATTATATATATTAGTTTAGTATTTTATAGATTTTAGAGTGCTTTCTATTTTTAAAAATAGTTAGAATCGAATGTTAGTTTGAAAACTAGTTAGAAAGTTCAAGGTTTAGCAAAATAATTAAAGGTTTTTACTTAGAATTAAAGTAAATGTATAATAAATAAATAAAAGAAAAAAATATAATTAAAAGGGTGGTTGTGTGGATCGGCCGAACAAGGGAAGAAAAAAAAGGGAAAGAATCCCAATTTGATTACAACTTGTTTTTGGTAATTATCTTTTCCTAAGCCTATAAATACAAATCATAACTTAATCAAAAATCACTTTTTTCTCCTCTCCTCTCTCCTTGGCCGGTCGAACAACACAAAGAACAAAGGGAAACCCAAAAAATTTTAGGGTTTTGATTTTCAAGAGTTAAGGTAATGTTTTCTAAATCCTTTTTCAATTCAATTGATTTTATTTAACGTAACAATCATTAAGGATGGATTAGGTTATTGTAAATAATCTGTAATTAAGAGGTTTTGATCATCAAAAATCATTAGATCGTTAGGGTTGCGTTTATAAATTATTGTTAGAGTTTAGGGCTCGAATTTCGTTTAAATCATGAATTTATGTTTTCTAGAATTTAGGTCTGAATTGTTTGATGAATATCTTCGTGATGGAGTAATGAAACATTTATTTTCTTAAGGTTATTTATAAGTTCAGAGAGTACTTTTCAAAAAGTCTGGCCTCGCACGATTTGGAGTCTGGGAAGTTAGTTAAATGATTTTTGCAAGAAAAGTTGTTAAAATAGTAAATACAGGTCAGATTTAGGTCAGATTACGAGGAGTAAAAACCCTATTTAAAATTCGAATTTAGAGTTTCCAAAACACAGAGATCATATTTCATGTGTCTATTAACTTTAGTTCAAAAGGATAAGGCTAATTCATTGTTTAAGTGTGTCTAATGAAGTCAAACTTTTTGGTGTGCGTTCAGATCCGAATCTGGGTGACTTGTGATGACGAATTTTTTAAACTGTTACTTTGATCCAAAAATCATAGAAGCTCAAAACTCATTGGGGAGCTATGGGATGTAAGGAGAAGAACTAATTAGGTGTTTAAGTATTTTATTTAGAGTCATATTGTGACTATAAAAACTGAGTAAAAAAAGCAGAAAGGTGAGAAGTAAAGTTTGTGAGGTAACTTGAAGTTAGCAAGTATGAGGAGTATATAGAAGAGTTGAATCAAGATAGGATATAGAGTATCCATCGTTGTGATTGTTACATCGACTTGGGTGTGTGACCTAATCGATGGTAACATATGTGTGTATTGTTTTGTTTATATTATTTGCAAGATTAAGTGAAGGAATTGAAATTTGATTTGCACCACGTGAGTTTTACAGTCTTACTTTTTACTTATATTTTGAGATGGAAATGATGCAAAACTATTTTTGAATTATGAACCGTGATATGTGTTTTTAAGTGTCAAACTATATGATTGCTATGTGTTATTTCTATGTAATATAAATTATGGTAAGGCATGTGTATGTGAGGATGACATGACCTTGTGTGAGACCCGAACGGACTTAGCTAGTCAAGTGGGTCAGTCTTGCGCGGAGATTTTGTGGGACGGAGGGGTACGATCCACCCCAGATAAATGCGAATTTATTTTGTGATAGATTAGCCATGCATATATGTTTGTAAATGTTGTTTTTGTTGATCACTGTGTCATAAGTGAGTCTTAAACCTGTAACTCTCACCAACAATTATGTTGACGTTTTTAGCATCATTTTCAGGTGAGCAAAACGTGTGAAGAGTTAGGAAGATGAGTTAGCTGAACTATAGGCTTGCATGCGGAGTCTAGGATTTACCTGTTTTATTTTTCATTTGAACTTGTCATGTTTTGTTCTTCATGCATTATATGTTGGATTGTTGTTTTGGGCGTTGTCATAACACGCTTTGGATTTTGAAGTTTAATGAATGTCATTTTTAGTTTTCTCTATTTTGACGCCTTGTGTTGTGATGATGCCTATTGATCATGCCTTACGATTTCGCCTTGGTAGGGTGTGACAATGTGAGGCTGCTATGACTGGGTTTGAGAAGAACCCCGCTGTGGTGGCCCTCCGAGAGAAGATATATGTTATATCCACTAAAGTCAAAGAGCATAAGTTGAATCTCGACAGGATGATGTTGGAGAGTCAGAAGTGGGCAGGCTATCAACAGAACCTTTCGACTTTAGAGTCGAAGGTTACTTTTCTTGAGGCCGAAAAGACAACATTGGAGGCTGTTGAAGTGTCCCTCCGCAAGGAGGTTGATGAGCTTAAACATGATAGGAGAGAGGTGGTATCGAAAGTCGTTCCTTATGCTGCGATAGAGATTGTTCATAGTGATGACATGGGTAGCCTTGTTGGCAGGCTTGTGTCCTTCGCTATCTTATATGGGAGGCGTAGGGCTTACGAGCATGTTGCTGATATGAAGGATCCTTTCAACTTTTCGAAAGTGAAGGGTTATCGTTCTTCTTACAAGAAGGATCATACTCAGGCCAACAATGATTTTGCCACCGCTACTTTTCCTTGGTTGGATGAGTTCATGGCAGATCCTTCGGCTCCTATTGAAGTTTTATTGTTAAAGAAGCCTCCATCTCTTCAAAGGCCTGTTCCTTCAAGAACTCAAGTTCCCTTGCCTACTTCTCAGAGAGCTACCCCATCCTTGGCTCTAGTTTCCAATCCGATGTCTCCCCCTACAGATGCTTCTGTTGCGAAGCCCCAATCATCTCAACTTTAATAAAGGTCACCATGTTGGTGTTAATTCAGTCTTAAGGGTGACATGTACCCTTTAAACAATTTATTATGATCCATGCTTCGGCCTTTAGACAATTTATATTTTGACAATGGTTAATGTAGGCCATTATATAAACAATGTATGTCGACCTTTAAGGTTGACTTTGGATGGTGTCTTCCCCTTGGGGAGTTAAATATGGGGACGCAGTCCCAAATATTATCTATGATATCCCTTGTTTCTTTTGTCATGACTTTAAGGGACTTTAGTCTGACTTCTTCATCATTTATAAGTAAATTTTTACGCTTTATGAAGCGAAGGCTCAAGTGTGGCCTTAAGTTGTCAATTATGCAGGCGAGCATCTTATGCCAACCTTGAAGGTAGGCTTCCACGGGGAACATAGTCTCCCATAATATTTGAGGATTTGGAAGACTTTGAGTCTGACTCCTTTATGCGCTTTATCAAGCAAAGGCTCATGCGTAGCCTTAAATCTTTGACTTATTTATCAATGTTCAAATGAAGGGTTGCGACCCGCTTCATTACGTCCTCAAAGCTAAAAGAAGCAATGGGGAAAGTTAATGTGAATTTTATGGATGTTTATTTTCGGTGGGGCTCATGGGTGTCCCCACAACATACTTTCGAACGTTGAACTTAGCAATGTTAGGCTCAAGTGTGGCCTTGTGAGATCTTTTGTTGTAAATAACGACACAAAAGATTTAGGTAAGTCTGTTTCATTAAAAGTGTAGAAAGATTTACACCATCTAGCGTATGAACACTTAGTTTGCTACACTTTTTTAGATAGTCGAAACAATGACTTTTGCTGAAAAAGAAGGAAAGAATTGTAAGAGAGGTAAGTTTTACATGTAAAACTTATGAAGGTTTGTTCCTTTTTCTGTTTGAATCAACGAGTGATCAGATGCGTCAATGATCTTGTAGAGTTCTCCTTCGTGGACTTCTCTTATCATATGAGGACCCTGCCATACCTGCGGGTTTTCTGTGTTGTTTTGTAATAGCCGAACGAAATATCCTACGTTGTAGTTGGAAGGACTGTTCCTTTTGTTGTGATACCTTCGCAGCTCGTTTTGATAGTAAGCCTTTTCAATCAAAGCTACTTCCTTGCTTTCCTTTCTTTTTGTCATTTCCTTCGTTCTTCCTCTGCCGTCTTTAACTATAATACTTTCGACTGTAAAGATTATGGCCTTGGAGCTGTAGGTTAAGCTAAACGGTGTCTCCTCCTAGTTGTTTCTTGGAAGTGTTCTGTGTACCCATAATACCTGAGATAAATCATCCTCCATCCTTGTTGGCTTCGAGCTAGTTGCTTTTAGATTCTACTCATTATCTCCATGTGTTATGTGATAGGGGAGAAAGATTGTATGATTTTCAATCCTCTACAAAGGTCTGCGAAGATGCCTTCTTTGAAGTGCTTATCGTCTTTCAAACTAATTATTTGTGGCACTTCGAAACTACACACCACATATTCCCATACAAATCTTTCTACATGTCTTGCACTTACAGTGGTCAAAGGCTTTGCTTCTATCCATTTGGTGGAGTGTTCTATGGCTACTGCCAAGAATTTCAATCCTCCTGGGGCCGTTGATAGGGGTCCTAGAATGTTGACTCCCCAATGACTAAACGGCCATGCATTTTTAGATGCTATTGCCCCTATTTCTGCTCTTTTCTTCACTGCAGATTGCTCTTTGCATTTCTCACAATATTGAATTACTCTTGAGACGTCTCTATGCATTGACGGCCAATAATATCCTTGCTTTGTGATCCTGGCTACCATTGAACGTGGCTCCGTATTGAAACTGCAAGAACCTTCATGTATTTATTTTATCACATCGTTTGCATTTTGTAGAGCTATGCAGCGAAGCCATGATGTGTAGAAAAACTTCTTGTATAGGCTACCTTTGATCAGCTTGTACTGAGGTGCCTTAATTCTGATCTTCCTAGATTCTTTGGGGTCTTCTGGTAGCAAACCACTCAGCAAATACTCATGGATGGGGGTCATCCAGCTTTCCTCTTCTTTGGTTTCAACTTGCAGAACCTCCTTTTCCTTTATGGACCTTCTCACAAGGACTTCGACTAGTACTTTTTTAGTAAGATGCTCGAAGGTCATCAAATCTAGTTTGCTTAGGGCGTCAGCTTTCTTGTTCTGGTTTCTTATAATGTGCTCGATCGTGTAGCTCATGAACCTTCTTAGGGTTTCCTTTGTTCTTTGTAGATACTATCTAATGGCTGGTCGCTTGGCTGCGTAGATTCCCTTTACTTGATTTACTAATAGTTGAGAGTCTACAAAGATTGCCAAGTTTACAATTTCCATTTCTTGCGCTATTCTTAGCCCCGCTAATAGTGCTTCGTACTCTAGTTAGTTATTCTTTATTTCAAATTTAAAACACAGAGCATAAGTATATTTTTTACCTTTGGGGTCTATCAGCATTAACCTTGCGCCTGAACCGTTAGAGCTTGATGCTCTATTAGTATAGAGTTTCCACTCGTAGCTTATTTTTGTGTCCTCTAGCTTGGTGTCTGTCCTTCTCTCTACTTCCTTCCTGTTATCTTCAGGGGGTGCTTCGATTAAAAAATCTTTTGATGTTTCTTTGTTGCTGTCATCCCTTGTTTGGAACATGATATAATGTCATGCTCTCCTAGATCGATTGCCTATTTATCTATACGTCCTGACTTTTCGGGTTTTTTGAGTGCTTGTTTGATAGAGGAGTTGGTTAAGACTGCTACCGTATATGCCTAAAAAGATCTTCGCAACCTTCTTGCTGCATGTACCAACGTTAGTATGAGTTTTTCTAGTGCAGGGTAATTGAGCTCGGCTCCCTATAGGACTCTGCTTACGAAGTAGGTAGGAACCTGTCCTTTTTCCCTTTTCGTAAATAAAGCGGCTTTTATGCTTTTTGTCGAAGCTGCTAGATACATCATTAGAACTTCTTCATGTATTGACGCTGTGAGCGTTGGCAAAATCTCCACAAATTTCTTCATTTCTTGGAGTGCTGCTGCTGCTTCTTGTATCCACTGTATGTTCTTCTTATCTGTACAACTTTTAAGCACTTTTAAGAAAGGAAGGGACCTTTTGGCGCCTTTTGATAGAAATCGGCTAAGGGCTGACAGCTTTTTGTTGAGGCTCTGTATGTCCTTGAGCATTTTTGGTTGTTCAATGACGGTGATAGCTTTTACCTTTGAAGGGTTAGCTCGTATGCCTTGCTTGGTAATGATGTGTCCCAAGAATGGGCCTTCTTCAACGCCAAAGGAACACTTCTTTGGGTTAAGCTTCATGTTGATCGATCAGAACCTTTGAAAAGTTTCCTTTATATCCGCCAGCATATCTTCTTCTGAGATGATTTTGATAACCATATCATCGACGTAGGCTTCGAGATTTCTTCTAATTTGATTGTTGAACACGTTGTCTACTAATCTTTGATACGTTGCTCCTGCATTTTTTAAACCGAAGGGCATCTTTCGATAACAGTTGACTCCTTCTCCTGTGAAGAATGCTGTCTTGTCCTCGTCTTCTTCTGCCATTTGGATCTGATGGTAGCCTTTATAGGCGTCTAGGAAGCACTTTAGACATAATCCCGAGAGAGACTCTACTTTCCAATCGATCTCGGGTAGAGGGTAACAATCTTTGGGGCAGGCTTTTTTATGTCCGTGAAGTCAACATACATTCTCCATCCTCCATCACTTTTCTTTACCATAACTGGGTTTGCTACCCATGTCTGATGTACGGCCTCCCATAATATCCCTGCCCTTGTGAGCTCTTCTACCTCTTTACGTGCTGCTGTGCTACGATCAGGACCTAGGCTTCGTCTTTTTTGTTTGATTAATTTAATGTGGCTATACTCATTCAGTTTGTGTTTCGTGTGGAAGGGTTTCCCATTGACCGTGATGGTTCTAGGGATTCTCGTCATATCAACATGAGTCCACGCAAAGACATCCGCGTTGGTCCTTAGGAGATTTCATAACCTTTCTTTGAAGTGTTATGGTAGCTGCTTTCTAATGGTGACTGTCTGTTCTAGGTACTTGCTATTGACGATTATCTTCTCTTTAGCATCAGTGCAGCTGAGGACCCCTTTTGTGTTTACTGGGGATGTCTCTCTGACTTTCTTTACACCTTGTATTTTGTCGGATTCGTGTGTTAAGAACACAGTTCCGATTCCTTGGGTGGTGTGGAATTTAACGGCCCTGTAGACCGTGGAGACTACCATTCCTATTTTCTGCATTGCTGTCCTTCCTAACAGCATATTGTATGGGGAATTAGACCTTACAATGACGAAGGTGAGAGTTTCACTTCTTGTGAGAAGAGCATTGCCTATAGTGATCTCCAAAAGAACTTTTCCCATGGCCCATGACTTTTCCCCCGAGAACCCAACCAATGGGACTTGTGAATCCACCTTAGATGCTTGGATAGAAGGCTTCAATTTCAAGAAAAAATGTCCGTATATGACTTCACATGAGCTGCCACTATCCAGGTGTACTCGGCTTACTTCCATTCCGAAGATCTTAGCTTTTATGATGACCGGTGCTAAGGAGTTGCTACCCTTCGTTACTGGGGGGAATGTGATTTCCCTTCCTTCGAAGGTGGGTCTTTTAAATATGTTGTTCCTTGTGCGAGATTCCTCCTAATTTATCATAAGTATAGGTGCTTCGGCTGGAGTATTGCTTTTTTCTTTCCTTTCTCCCTGTTGGCTGTTAGAGGTTTTTATCCTTTCCTTTTTTATCCCTTTTACAAGGTGGGAGAGTTGGCCTGACCTCAAAGCTTCTTCAATCTGGCTCTTTAGCTATCGGCAATCGTTAGTATCGTGTCCACGGTCTTCGTGAAAATAGCAAAACTTGGACATGTCTCGCGGTCGTCTGCTTCCCAACATACGAGGAGGTTGCTCGAAGCTTCTGGCTACCTTTTCTATGGCGAGGATCTCTCTTGGAATTTTAGACAGGCTGGAGAGCAATCTATGGTTAGGTCCCCGGTAAGGGGAGAACCTGTCTCTACTTCTCTGTCCCCTGCCGTTGTCCTAGGAGGATTTCCTTGACCTTTCAAAGTTATCCCTCTGATCTTTTGGAGCTCCATTAGTGGCGACTTCTCTTGCTTTAATCCATGTGTAGGTCTTTTTCATTAAACCCTTGTAAGTGGATGGAAGGTCTGTGGAGAGGTGTTCGACCAAATTTCTTGCTTTTAAACCAAGAACGAAACTAGAAATAGGCTGATCTTCATGTAGACCTAAAATCTGCAAGGTTTCATCTGTATACCTAGTGGCAAAAGCTCTGACACTCTCACCTTCTCTTTGTTTGATGTTGTGAACTTCCAAGTGCGTTTTTGTGAACCTCCTTTGCTGGCTAAAATGCGATCGGAACTTTGCCTTTAGGTCTTCGTAGTTGAGAATACTACCTGCTTTTTGACTATTCCACCATATTCGAGCAGAATCTTTGAGGATATATGTAAACATGTGACAAGCCACATGCATTAGCCATTTTTGCATACAAATAGCTCCCTCAAAGAGGTGTAAGAAATTATCAGGATCCCCCTTTTTGTCGTAAGAACCAACATCGGAAGGCATTTTCATTCCATCTGGGAGAGGATATTCCTCAATCTAGCGAACAAATAGGGTCACAGACCCTGTTGGATCTTCAAAAAGACCCGCAGGGTACGGATTCGGGCACACGGGCATATTTGGTTGTGCGTACATGGGTTGCGTATGGAAGGGGTAATTGTTTGTAGGGACAGGTACAGGATATACGGATCCGTTGTACAGAGGTATGTTACCATTTGGGAAAGTTTGGGGAACGTTCCCTCCTTGTAGAGGGTAGACAGAGGCTCCCCCAACAGAGGGATTACCAGTTTGAGCTGGGAATAGGAAACTTGGGGTTTGTCCATTAATGATACCCGTCGAGGGTTGGGAGTAGGGGGTAATATGGGTAGGTATAAATCCATTGGGTACAAGTACATTATTAGAAAGGTTGGGCATGGTGTGAGAGAAGAGTACTGTTAGGAGAGAGATTCCCTTCTGTGTTAATTGAGGATTGACGGCCTCTATGTACAGAGGTCAAGAAGGATCGCGAAGGTCGGCCATCTTCGTTCCTTCCTAAGTGGGCTGCCAAGAGTGGGGGGAGGTTTATCTCCCGCCTTCTATTTTCCTCTGCTCCAGCTTCCGAAGGTCCGTTACCCTCGATATTCCTTCCAATTCTACTTCTTTCCTTGTTCGGGGCTTCTTCAAACCCTACTACCCTTTCACGCTGTCTACGAACCCTGGGTGATCTTGTGCAAAATGGTGGAGTGACTTTCCTGGTTCGTTCAGGCCTTGGCTCCATCTTGAGTTCTTCATCGTAGTCTTAACTGAAATACTCCAATTTTGTTGGGAGATCTTCATTACGTATCTGCCTTCGTCTATCTCTTAAAAGAGATTCAAGGATTTCATAGTTGGCTTCTATGAAAGCAGAACTAATCATAGGGGCAAGATCAGTCAAAGTGGAAGCACGATAAGCAAATGGCGTGTTTCCAGGGGTAGCGGCAGCAAAAATAGTAGTAGTTACATGTGGTCTTTCAGTGGTACTGATGTTGGGTATGTGAGGTGGTGTTGAGAAACCCGGTGGTGGTGTCGTTTCTCTTTCGTTAGTCATGCCAGAAAAGTAGGTGAAGTGGTTTGGAGGTTATTTGACTTGGTTTAGACGAGACTAATTGTTGCAGGTCCGACGGATGGCACCACTGATTGTGCAAATATAGACACGATCAGGCTTTAATGAGATCGGAGAGTTCTTGAGATGCTTGAAGGATTTCCAAGTCTTGGATAACCTATGTCAACACAAATAGAAACCCTACGTTAAGTGAGGCGCAGGGGGTGTCCCTATGAATCACCTTCGGCGTGAGAGTAAGTATGTGTTTTTGTGATGTAAAGTAAGTATGCAAGTATGTATGAGTGTGTGAAAGTCTTAGTCATACCTGGAGACCTTGCCATCTATTTATATGTGTAGAAATAGAATGGGATGAGGCCTAGCATAAAAGCCGGTGATCGTGGGGGTGTCCCACATTTTGAGAGGTGATTGCAGGAACTGTATACCACGTTCTCTACCTTGGCAGGAAAGCTTTGGTGGAGATGGAGATCGTGGGTGTTTGACTTAAACAAGTCTGACCTCTGCCCTAGTTTCGTCGAAGGCCTTACTGAGAAGGGTTTGGGGCCTTCGCGTGGCGTATTCCCATACTGGTAACTGTCTCGAAGACAGTTTTACGTCACTCGAAACTATTCGAAGGTTTCAAAATACAATTGGGAGAAGATCCCATTCAAGCTCGAAAGGGAGGCCTTCGAGCTTCAGGGGAGGGTAATAATCACTAACCAACTGTGATAGTGGACTTTTTTCATTATGTCGGCGTCTACTAGCTTTTCCACCTCCTCTTGTATTGCTTTGTTTCTTTCTAGTGCTTGGCTTCTTTTCTTTTGTCTAACTGGTAAGCATCCTTCATGTACATTTAGTTTGTGTTCCGCTATGTGTCGCGAAACCCCTGTCATATCTGCTGGTTTCCAAGAAAATACGTCAAGGCTACGTCTAAGTAAATCGCACAATGCCTTCCATCCTTCCTCTGTTAGAGTGGAGCCTATTGCAATTGTTTGTTCTGGATATTCTGGATGAATGGCCACTTTGATTCTTTCTTCTACTGCCTGAATGATATCAGAAGGCTGTGCTTTCGGTTTGGAGACCATTATACATTCAAGTGGGATTATCTTGCTGCTCCGAAGAGTGAGTATTCCTCCCGGGACCTGGAATTTTAGCATTCCGTGAGCTGTTGACGGGACTGCTTGAATCTTCCTTACTCATGTCCTTCCTATGCTCCCATTGTACGGAGATGGTGATCTTAATATCACAAAATTCATCCATGTAGAGGTGAAATGCTTCGCGTCCCTTATTTTTACCAGCAACAGTATTTGTCCCATTGACCATATGATTTCTCCACTGAAGCCAATGAGGGGTGCGGTAGCTGGAACCATTTATTTTTTCACTTTTAGACAGAGCTTATTGAATTAGTGTTCATATAGTATCTTTGAAGCTGATCCTCCATCTACATATATTCGATGTATAAAATGTCCTCCTATTTCTACCTCAGTGATCATAGGGCCTTCTGTCCCATCTTCATCCCCTAAGGGTGGGAACGAAATTTATAGACCAGGGGAGAAGCTTTGTGTAATTTTTTGGCTGGCGACTCTTTGCCATGGCTGAACCATCAAGATTGCCAGAGGCTTGTCCTTTCCGGATGTTTCCCCCTTTTTTGCTGTTTTTTGCTGATCCTTTCCTTGTTTTAACTCCTTAATTACGTGCGAAAATTTTCCATTCTTGATTAATTCCTCAATTTGCCTTTTTAGATGCATGCACTCGTCAGTATTATGCCATATTTCTCCATGAAATTCACAGAACTTGTTGTTGTTTCTTTTCTCCACAGGAGTAGTCATTGGTGGCGGAGCTTTGAATTTGCTTTTGTCTAGAGCCAAGATTTCTCTTGGGGATTTTTTGAGAAGTGTGAGTTTGTTATGTCTCCGCTCTGATCTTTGTTGATTCCTGAAATCTCCCCTTCTGTCAAAATTTTGTTCATGTTGCTTCCATGCCGGAGGTGCTTTCTTTCGTGCTTGATTGGAGGCTGCCACCTCTCCCCGTAGGAACGCTGTGGTTACCCTCATCATCTCGTATACTGACTTTGAGATATTGTCGTGTAGGCGTTTGATGAACTCGGGGTTGGTGATTCCGTGCATGAATCCGGAGATTCTCATGCATTCTGGGGCTTCTTTAACATGCCTACTCTTAGGTTTAAATATTTGCACGAAATCCTCCATGGATTCCTCTTCTCTCTGCTTGGTGTGGTGGATTTCTACCGGATCCTTGATACACTTCTTTTGTTGAAGGTAGTTCGCTAGGAATGCCTTCAAATCATCATAGCTGTCTATGGACTCCGGAGGTAGGTCGTCAAACCATACCCTAGCGGATCCAGTGAGTGTAGAATTGAACATGTGGCACCATGACGGCATTGCCCAACGCTCTACTTTTGCAGCTGCTTGAAAGATTTTTAAGTGATCTTCCGGATCATCACTTCCGTTATATGTTTTGACGTTGTTTGGCATTCAGATCTTTTTTGGGAGTTCGAACTAGCGGATACGGGGTGTGAAGGGATCTGTCTCTTCACATATCCATGGTTGAGAAAGTTCATCTTCTTCAATGCTTGACTTTGCCTTCTTCGACCTTGATTTACAGTGTCCACCCCTGCTATCTTCGCTTTCGGAGAATGCTTCTGTATCTCGTGATGATGTCCCCTAATGGTAACGTCTTTTTGGAGCGGTATCCATTCTTCTTAAATGATAACTGTAGTACCGGCTTTCCGAGTGTGTGGACACACTCTTTCCTTTACCTCCTAGTCTATTGAAGACTCCTCCATCCCTTCTTCCCTCCGGCCTATGTTTGGGTGATTCCTACCGGTCACGTCTTATCCTGGAGAAGACACTAGGGTTTCGTTCAGGACTTTCGGATACGCTACGGGAGCGTCTGGACTTTAGCTTCCTCCTGAGATCTCTTGCGTCCAGAGTCCTGGACTCGGAGTGTTGTGATACTTCTTGAATCTTTGAGTTTTTTCCGGAACATCCTTCAAAATTAAGACGGGCTTTCACTTCTTTCAACTTTTCTTGCTGCATTTTTTTCTTGGTGGACCTTTTCAGCTATTATTGGGTAGCAACTGATGATAATACTTGTCACAATACTCCCGGAGGGCTGCGTCGGACGCGAGCCTACCTGAGTTTTTTAAGGTTTACTCCTTCCTTTTTTCCACTGTGTTTCGCACGGCGGACGTGGGTGGGGTGGGATTGAGCTCTGCTTGTTTGCTCATGGTAAGTATTTTAGGAAACGCAGTTGTGTATTGGTCCCACGGATGGCACCAACTTGTTAGTACAAAATATGTCACAGGGTATGGGATGGGCTAAGATTGCTTGTTGGGCTAAACCTTAAAGCTCACTTCAGGCTAGATCTTGTACTAAACAAAGTGATTGGGATAATTTCTTGCACAATGAAAACAAACCGTTAGCCTTACCATGGGGACGAACCCTACGATTAGACTCTGATGTGAAAGTAAGAAATCATGTCAGAAGTATGTGTGTGTATTTAGAGGAGTCAGAGAGTTGTTCCTTTTGGTGTGTCAGAGGACCCTTATTTATAAGGGGTCTAGTACTAGGGTTTCCTAGTATTTCGCCTACAATTGTAGTGGCCGGAGTGGGACCCTTGTCGGATAAGGGTCCGTGGTTATCATGGCTATGGAGGCAGAGTTACCTTTCGTGGCCGTTAGTTGATAGCTTGCGGAAGTAACTTGGAGCCGACCTACGTCCATCTAGTTGTATCCGGGCCGTGGCCAGTATAGTTTCGGGATTAGTTCCGGCCTGTTTCACTTATCATTCATTTAGTTGGGCCGAGGCCCAAACTTATCGGTACGGCCCATGCCCAAAAGCCTGTCGTACCCATAATACGTCATCAATATCGATGTTGAAGACCAGGGCCGTCCCGGAGATCTTAGATGCCCTGGGACGTAATTGAAAAAAGCCCCCCTTAAAAAAATTATACGAGTAAAACAACCATTATCGATGCTAAAAATAAAGTAAGGAATATCCATATTTACTAATCGATACTAAAAACAGTTATATATATATAAAAAAATACTATTACAAAGACCATTTTATTGTTTGATATACTGTACCAAACTTAAAGTAATCAACAACCTATATCTTTCATATTTTTGCTTTCTAATGGGGGCACTGTTGTATATATTGTACCAAACTAAAATTAAAAAAAATAAGTAATCAACAACCTATAACTTTTATAAAGAATGAATAACTAGTAGGTAAAAACTAAAAAACAAACTTGACCTAGTCACCTAAACATTATATTGTATCTTTACTTATTATCAATTTTCATACTTTAAAATTATTATACAAATTCAAGTTCTATTACTCTACTACACCACAAGTCACAAACTCTTCGAAGTTCGAACTAAAAATCAATGTTGAAACTAAAAGTAAAACTTGGGTTTTTTATTCGTTTAGAGACGCCATATATAACCATATTACACGGCAATACGTAAGTCTACAATACATTCTTTATTTGGGCTCTATATAAATTGTATACTCTTTATTTGGGCTTTAAATAAATAGTATATGAATCGGGCTTTTAAAAAAAATTGGTGCCCTTCCAAATAATGGGCCTTGTGCCACAACCCATGTTGCCCCTGTCCATCTCCGGCCTTGTTGAAGACCTTCTCTCGCGTATTCAAGTGCCTAAATAGAATAAATTAGCCTTACAAAATCAAGCAATTTCTTGCTCCGTCCCATAAAGTTTATGTTTGAAAATTGAAATAATATAAATCAACCAATGTTGACCTTGGTATTGATCCCATCAACAACATGCTTTCAGCCAGATCATAGTAGAGTTAGGCTAATCGACAACGTGAGTTTATGTCAAAGGAACCTGGAATACATAATCAAGGCTGGAGATGGACAGGGGCAACATGGGCTGTGGCACAAGGCCCCATTATTTGGAGGGGCACCAATTTCTTTTAAAAGCCCGGTTCATGTACTATTTATTTAAAGCCCAAATAAAGAGTATACAATTTATATAGAGCCCAAATAAAGAATGTGTTGTAGACTTGCGTATTGCCGTGTAATATGGTTATATATGGCGTCTCCAAACGAATAAAAAAACCCAAGTTTTACTTTTAGTTTCGATATCAATCTCACAATCAGCAAAGACGAACATTCGGCAATTATTATAAGGTAAAATTTATTTTATTATAAATTTTTTATTTTTAATTGAAAATTGTTATGGTTTATCAAATTTAAAGCCTTAAGCTATTGATCTTTAGTTGGAGCTTCGAAGAGTTTGTGACTTATAGTGTATTAGAGTAATAGAACTTGAGTTTGTATAATAATTTTAAAGTACGATAAATTGATAATAAGTAATAGAACTTTAGTTTTTACCTAGTAGTTATTCATTCTTTATAAAAGTTATAGGTTGTTGATTACTTATTTTTTATTGAATTGGTAACAGAGAATGTACCCCTTGATACTGACGTTTCACATGACTTTAAAATAAGGGTGCTACTATTGGTACCCCCTGACCCATTAAAAGGTAAAAAAAAGTACCGAAGATTCCCTTTGTACCCCCTTTTACAGTGCAACGCAGTTTTTTATCAGTTTCTGTTCCGTAATTTTTGACAGTTTCATACTTTTGACCTGTTAAAC
This sequence comes from Tanacetum coccineum, assembly GCA_026074375.1. NCBI lineage: Eukaryota > Viridiplantae > Streptophyta > Magnoliopsida > Asterales > Asteraceae > Tanacetum > Tanacetum coccineum. The sequence continues at coordinate 10,467 of BQNB010049017.1, read as the reverse complement.
TGTATATTTTTCGTTCCGTATTCTGCGTTTCACTGTTTTATAATATAAACAAAATTATAAAAATTAAAAAAAAAAAAAAAAAAAAAACCCGAAAAAACTGGAGGGTACAAACGGCTTTTCAAGGGGGTACAAATAACATGAGCCTTAAAATAAAGCCTACTGTTATGTCAGATGCTAGTACTAAAAAGTCTGTTATTGAAAAAAAAAATTATAGAAAAAAGTGACTTTTCCAATTTGAATTTTCTAACATCTGATGACATGCGCTCCTTTACAGCCAAAACTCAATGGAATAGGCTAAAGTCGGCAACTCCTTATGGGCTTGGGTCATCAAAGGAAAACCTAAAAGATGAAAATCCAAGTAAGGTGGAAGTTGGGCTAGGTGTAAATTAGTTGGCCACTATTAATTCATTTAGATGTAAAAAAAAGAAGAAAAAAATCTCTTAAGTACATCTATGGAAACAATTAATTTAAAGCATTTATCATAGCTCAAAAGGTTGTGTTTGGTGGCAATATTGAGGTCTCGGTATATTCAAAGGTGAATGGTTATTGTTGCAATTCCGACTCGGATATTGGTAGATAACAAAGGCGTAAAATTGGTGTTTTCTAATGGTTTTGAGATGTTTTTTCGATGTCTCGAAAAAAGGATATTGGTATTTCCTAAGTTGTTTTGGTGGTAAGTTGTTTGGTTTGGTGTTTTAGTATCACTTTTACTTGTCACTTTGTATTTCTAGCTTCTTGCTAGCATTATTAATGAAAATATTTGCCGTTCAAAAAAAAGTTTGATACAATATATACAACAATGCCCCCATTAAAAAGCAAAAATATGAAAGATATAGGTTGCTGATTACTTTTAGTTTGGTACAGTATAATAAAATGGTCTTTGTAATAGTATTTTTTTGGATATTTATAACTGTTTTTAGTATCGATTAGTAAATATGGATATTCCTTACTTTATTTTTAGCATCAATAATGGCCGTTTTATTCGTATAATTTTTTTAAGGTGACTTTTTTTTCAATTACGGCCCATGGCATCTAAAATCTCCGGGACGGCCATGTACAAAATGATGGCGATACAAGATATCATAGTTGTAACGACCCGAAAGTAATAAGGTAATACATAAAGTTGTAAAAGAAATTAACCAACTTTGAGATATGCTGTAAATTATATTTGATCATATGTAAACTACTTCACACAAACAAAATAGAAAAAATAAACGAATATATACCTGACATTTAAGTGTCCTAATAATTTGCGTAGAAATTCTAGTTTCCTCCATAGTTACGAGAGCTACTCCCAACTGCAAAAGCGAAATCATAAGAAAATACAACTAAAAAAGTTATAAGCTAGTATATTGGGGACGTGACAAGCCGTCTTGTGGTTTTCGGTGGCCCTAGGCAATAACAACACAGAGGTCCTATTACACTTGTAAACTAAAAAAAATTGCATGTAAATTTGAATTATATGCCTCATACATGTATAGTACTATACTCCCTCCGTCTCAAAATTATTGTCCCCCGACAAAAAACACACAGTTTAAGAAAACATAATCATTACTGCATTCTCTTTCTTACTTTTTTTGCAAAATGTCAGTTTTGCCCTTATGCAATTAATTAAATCTTTAAAAATTGTTTGTAATTTTAATATCATTAGGTGTAATATAGTAAACTTGCTACATTCTTCACAACTATATTTAGAAGATGATAATAATTTTAGGACAACCCAAAATGAAAATACGTATTTATATGCAAAACTAATAAAGTGAAAGCCCTGTGCGATGGCACCTACTGCCACCCATCTGAGACCCTTATGCAAGTGATCATCATAGGTTCGATATAGCAAGCCGCCCTCCATATCATTGTCAAGAGCCTTTAGCCAAGGCCTCACCAGAAACGTAAAAAAGATTACGGCCATGATCGACTGCGTTTGATTAAGCATTATCGTAAAAAACTTGTTTACTTTGTTCATGAACAAAAACAAACCTTTTATAGGCTAACATTGAACAATTGTAAATGGGAGATGATTTGCACACTGTCACTTTTGATTGGTACACTTCAACCTGTGCATTAAACAATTGTACATTTATCATGCACTGCTTCATCGGGTTGTACATATGAGCGTGTCAATAAAAAATGAGAGTGTCCCAATCAATCCCCATTGTAAGGGGGTGCTTGGTGTGTTGTCATGAATCACAATGGGGGTCGGATTGATATGAGGTGGAATAAGAATAGATATGATAAATTCAAAAGCTTTGTTTAGTTTTTATATGGGTATGTGCATTGTTTATAAATTATAGAAATGAATAAAAAATTTAAAGAGGTGAATAAAATTTTTAAGAAAGAGAATATGTCATTAATAAGAGAGAGGAGATAAATATCATAAACCCCACCTATTTGATATGGAATGAATCTATGAGTTTCATGACAACTATTCATTCCATACAACACCAAAATTTTGTAAACCAAACATTTACTTTTGAGTTGTTTCCTTATCTTTAATTCTATAACCCTCTGCCAAACGGCCTCTAAATTCCTTTAATATTCACTTTCCTTTAACAATCGTAAAAACAAACCTTTTATAACCTTTAAATTCCTTTAAATTGGTTATGTTATTATGGGATTATATATAGACGTGTTTAGGTCGGTTGCATATATACGATTTTTTAGGCCACTTAGTTTTATTATAAGTTTTTCTTTGATGTATAAAATGGTTTTGGGTTTTAAAACACGTTACATTATTCTTAAACTTTAGCAGTTATTATTGGATACTCTAAAAACGAAAGACAAAAATTCGAGAAAAGTGTAAAAATATTTGAAAAAATAATTTTTTTGAAAAATTATGTGATTTGCATACAAAAGTTTGAAGAAAGTTATTCTAGTTTTAAGATTTTATAGTATTTTTTTTGAATGCGCAAAAAAAGTTATGCAAATGATTTTTAACTTGTTATATCTTGACACACAACAAAATTTTGATACATATACTAAAAAGAAATTGGATGTAAAAACAAAATTTTAATGCGCAAAAAGGCGATTTACAAAATTATTGCAAAAAAGAATTTTTTCACGTTTTTTTTTCATCAAAACTATATACACTTTTTTATCCATCAATGTCTCCTATCTTGTAAAAAAAAGAGTAAATTACACGGTTCGTCCCTGTGATTTAGGCCAAATCCTTATGGTCGTTCCTGATCTTTTTTTTTCCCTCGTTAATCCTTAAAAACAAACTATGTAACACCATCCATCCCTATCTCTAACGATCGTTATTTTTCTTAGTTAAATTCCGTTAACCCCATCCACGTGCGTCACACGTGAGGGTATTTTTGTCCTTGTCTTTTTGCCCCTTTTATAATATATTTTTTAAATTTTTTTATAAAATAAAAAGTATATAATTTATAAAAATATTTATACTTCGAAAAAAATATTTATACTTTGAAATTTATTATAAAAGTTTTATACTTCAAAAAAAATATTTATAAAAATTTTATTTAATAAAAAATATTTTTTCGAAGTATAAAATTTTTATATATAAAAATTATTTTTTTCGAAGTATAAATATTTTTTTCGACGTATAAAATTTTAAAAAATTTTAAAAACAAAATATTGTAAATATTTTTTAAAAATTCTTTTTTTGTGTACTTTATTATGCACTTGGCCATATATGATTTGATTTGTAGGGAGCGTATAGATGCATCCTAGGTATAAAAATCTTTTTTTTTCGAAGTATAAAATTTTTATTTCGATGTATAAAAATACTTTTTTTCACAGTATAAAATTTTTATTTTATAAAAATATTTTAAAAATATTTCTTTCGAAGTATAAATATTTTTTTTGAAGTATAAAACTTTTATAAAAATTTTCGATGTATAAATATTTTTTTCGAATATTTTTTTATAAATATTTTTTCGAAGTATAAATATTTTTATAAATGATATACTTTTTATTTTATAAAAATTTTAAAAAAAGTATTATAAACGGGGCAAAAAGACAATGACAAAAATACCCTCTCGTGTGACGCACGTGGATGGGGTTAACGGAACTTAACTAAGAAAAATAACGATCGTTAGAGATAGGGATGGACGGTGTTACATAGTTTGTTTTTAAGGATTAACGAGGCAAAAAAAAGATTAGGGACGACCATAGGGATTTGGCCTAAACCACAGGACGGACCTTGTAATTTACCCTAAAAAAACTAAGAATTTTTGAAAAACCTTTTACTTGTGAACCTTTCAACGTTTCCTATGAATATTCGTCATTTTATTTTAACCTTATCACGTGTACAAATATAATGCATTTACTGATATTAATTTATTGCACATGTAGCTCTTAGGATTAACAAAATGGCATTAACAGTCCCTAACTATAAAAAGGAATAACATCAACGGCCCTTTGACTTTGAAAAAATCATATACGAGCAGTCCTTCGACTTCCAAAAGAATATGCCTTCTTTTTCTTCTTGGTTCGATTGGTTTCAATGGTTCGATGATTGGAGAGCTTCTAAGGGTGATAAAGATCGGTTGTACGTCATAATTGTGGTGTTGTTATGGTGTGTTTGGCGTTATCATAACAATGTTACTTTTTCTTCTCATTCGATGAGGAAAAGTGATCTTTTCGATTCCATTGGTCCTTTTTCTTTTTCTTGGCTTAAATGTAGATGTCGTAAAGTTAACTGTTGAAACTCTTGGCTTATAAAGCCTTTAATTTCTCTTCTAGCCCCTTGCTATAGAGTTTTTTTTTTAATAAATTCGCTATTAAAAAAATAAATAATAACACCACCAGTCACTAGGAGTTGGTGTTGTTCTTTTGAATGTTAAAGACTATCCATGCAAAGTAAAAGTTATAGGGATGATGGACACAAGGCCCAAGGGACGGAACTATAACATAGGTTGACCAGGTACATTCATGAAAAATTACACAAAATTTTTGGACAAGGTGCATTTATAAAATAGTGATATTTTCAATAAAAATTAACACTACGTCACAAAATTCCATGGATGTCTCAAGACTCCCGGGACCCACCCTGTTTCCGTCCCTGATGGACACGTTTTTAAAAAAAACCAAAGAGATGATCCAACGTAATGACTAAATAGTTCAACACTCTTGCAAGTAGTCTCTTAAAAATGTCATGATCTACATTTTATTTTTCTCATATTGGTTGATTATTGCTGTTTTTGTTGAATTACGTGGTTGGAAAGTTTTATTTGTATAGATTTCATTATGTAATTTACTAGAATCGTTAGACCAGTCCCAATTAGTTTCGAATCGTCTTTGTGACTTGTAAGTACAAGATTTACTTAGTTTAGAATCACCTTTGTGACTTGTAAGTACAAGTTTCACTGGCTTACACTCGTTAATTTAATCTACGTAGAATCGGACATCAACTCGAGTATTCAGAGATTTAATAAGAAATAACAGTTAGAGCACTACATGAAAAATCACTTATAGCGGCGGCGACAAGGATCATATATAAAAGAATAGCAAAGAAACATCTATTGCGCTGTTTTACACCAGTACTGCGTAATGTAATGATATATGTTACAAAACTTGCAGAACGAAAGATATCTATTTGGGTATTGCAGCTGTTAACAATGGATTTACATTTATGAAATGAATGACGGTTACAATGAAACAATGAACTAGTTGCACCCAGATATAAGATTAGCTAAGAGCCCATGGCTGAAGAAGTTTCAGAATGCTCGAGAATGGTGTGCTATTGTTCGTAAAAGGTTAGTTATTTATTTATTTCTTTTTGCTTTCCATGGTATCCGACTTTTTACTCAAACTAGCTTACGACTTCCATATAAACAACCAAGAGCTGCTTTTAGCTTAGATGTTAATTAAGAATGTTCCGTTTTTAAAGATTCTGTTGATCTTGCAGAAGGCGCTGGGCAAGAGGTGGCCAAGCTTAATAAGGACACTGTTGGCTAATTTTTATGTGAGTTATTGAGCAGACCAGTTTTGGTTCTTTAGCAGTTTAATAATGACCTTTTACAGTGGATTAAGGGATATTTGGAATTTTGTCTAATTTAATTACAGACCCATGTTTGCTGCTTGTATTTTGTGCTTTGCATCCTTTGCCTTTTCACTTAAAAGTTTACAAATCTTTGTGTAAGCCTTAGTTGTTTTTTCATGTAGCTCAATTGCATAAAAGCTAAGTTGATATAGTCTACAAGTTCATCAATCACCACTGACTCATTTATTCCATAAAAAAGGAGTCGTTGCTTTGATTTCGATTGAATAATATGTTACAATACGATGTAGGATTAGATCTGCATACTTTCGCTCCATATCCATCTCTTGATAGTCTCTGTAAATTTGCACCACGGTACTTGTAGAGCGTTGACGGATTTTCATCGAGTCTTGTTGGAGTTCTATAGAATCTTGATAGAGTTTTATAGCGTCTCGCTGGACTTTGATAGATTTGCAATGGTTTGTCATATCTTTCAAACATCTCTTTCTTACAAACCAATCTAGGAAGTTATACCCCCGAGCGGTTTAACACGTTTCCTTTGACATAGCGGCTTTCCTGAGAACTTTGTACTCCTTTCTTGTACCACCCGTTGTCGGATGTTAGAATTGAGATTCGTGTAGCTAGGGAACAGATAGAAGGATGGAATGTTTATTAGTTACATGGAAGGCAAAAAATTTAATAAGCTTTGTGTACAACTAAAAGAAACCAGAGGCGGCAAAATAAGTGGGTTGGGTTTGGGTCACGGGTCTGTGTTTGGATCTAAAAGTCCAGGCCTAGACGGGTCTTTTAGAAGCATGTGCCTAAATGGGTCGGCTCTAGATGGGTTTTGGTAAAAAAAAAAGTTTTTTTTAGTAAAATATGAAAATAAAAATGACAAAAAAAGTAAAAAAAAATTTACCCGCTAGACCCATCCCTTAATAGATTTACCCAACTAAACCCAAATTTAACCAATGATTCCAAATTGCCATTTTTAAAAGAAATCAAGTGGTTTTATATAATCATATTTGAATTCCGTTTATTGTTTTTTTTTTGTAACCACTTTATTACCCCTTCCGTTTTAAATGGAAATGGTTTCAAAATACACATAATAGACTGGTTATATAAAAACGCAAAAAAAGGTACACTTAAAATTCGATAAAGTGATAAGTTAACTCCCATCTTTTCTAATTACAATGATCGCTTCTTTTGGTGACTAGGAAAATTAAAATGTGACAAGATTCATATAGAGCAGTAGCACTAACACCAAAATTCAAACATCTTATAGCTTCACCCTAATGTTTGGGATTTCTTATTAAAACCCTTATACGCTAGAACATTTATTTATCACTAATTTTAGCAAAATTACTGTACCTCGAAATAATTTTATAAAATTTACTGCACACATTTACCTCAAAATTGTGTAGTTACAAGTTTTGACAGTGGGTCATCGATCAGCTTAAAAAATCCATGTTTTACACCATAAACACCACATAATTTGATGCCCCCACCATGTGAGATGCCCCGCGCCGGACGTGTTCCTGGCTTATATATACATGAAGTTAAACTGTGAGCTGCTAAAAAAAACTACAACACTTAGATATGTAAAAATGACGGAGCTGAATATCCTTATTCTGATTTCAGCAGTATTTCTAATGTTTTCGTTTACAGCTTGTGATCCCACCACTGAGATGAATTCATAAGAAGTTCATGTACTTGTATATGAATTCATCTCGGTGGTGGGATCAGAAACTGTGAACGAAAACATTAGAAATACTTGCCGAATCAGAATAAGGATATTCAGCTCGTCATTTTTAGGTATCTAGGTGTTGTAGTTTTTTGAGCAACTCACAGTGTAACTTCATGTATGCTAGTATATATAGGCTAAGAACAGGTCGGGCTCTGGGCATCACACATGGTGGGGGCATCAAAGTATGTGGTGTTTATGGTGTAAAACATGGATTTTTTAAGCTAATGACCTAAAGTATGGGTTGGTCTTTAATGGAGTTAGACATCTAAAGAGGAAGAGGAAGATGACCCAAAGTCAGTGAAAACATATGTAATGTTTAATATGTAAAAGTGACAAGTCATTTAAAACATGTGTGATGTTTAATATGTACAACCGTCAGTTGCATCATAGTAATTAACTTTAAGATTAGAATTCTCTCATGTTGGGATTACAACGGGTCAGGGAATTTCGAGGATCGTATTTATGATCCCATCCTTATTTCTCAGCTTCATCCTCATCCCCGCCCCCATCCTCATCGAGGATTCGTTTTACATCCCCATCCCCGTCTCCAATGGGGATTTGCGGATTTTTTGCCCTTATGAATTGAGCATAAAAATTATACTAACTAATCAAACATATAAAAAAAAAATTGTTTGAAAAGGTGAAAATTTTATATATAATCAAAACAAAATTTCATCAAATAACAAACTAAAAAGGGACTCGACATGCCCAGACTATTTTTTAAAACTAACAAATGTGACAAAGGAAACCCGAGTTTCTACTGAATTCAATCTCTCAAAATACCAAACTAATATCGGATAACAAAGGTAGCCAATATGTCTTATACTTAAACCAAACGAACACTTAAGCATCAGAACCATAAGCTACCCAGCATATATTCACCTTTAAAGCACCAAACACCATATGCTCTTGACTACATTTCCAAAACTTCATTCCCCCAAACCATTCAACCATCATCCACAATGATTTGGGGGAGAAAAAGAGAAGGCATCATCAAGAAGCATATAACACCCATTCACACTAGAAGAGGGGCTATACCCTTAGTAGCTACATTTCCAATTCATAAACCTCACAATCCTTATAACAACACTGTAAGATCGCAAGAGGAACAGAGGAATGGAATTGGAATCACTACAAGGGGAAATGAACACACACCCTCACTAGAACCCAACCTTACTCCTGTGATAGTGTATTGGGTGGACCAAGAAGGTTCATCTTGCACACACTCTCTATTCCACCCATCATACACTATCCTCACTAGGCCACTACCCTTCACAATGGAAAACTCTTCCTTATGGAACATTTCGTTGAATTAGACCTCTCACTATTCTAACTATAATGCTACCAGATCCCTCCCAAGGCCAATCTAGTAGAATTAAGAAGAATAAATGAGTACAGGCATACCAAGGAAACTCCAAGATACAAGAAATTAACCATTGTGTGGCCTGAATTAAAATATAGCATATTGATAAGCCTATATACACAATGACTGCAAAACCATGTCCTCAACTCAACATTCATTCAGATCCCCATACTAGCAGCCAACTCAACCAAACACCCTTTAATCACTATATCATGTTCCTTAACATTGTATCAATTGCATATTAGACCATTTAAGACCCCAAACATCTGCAACCTTCATGACTGCACTTGATCTTTTTACTTTCAAACTCATCAACTTATTCTTAATATTTTCCTTTATAATGCAGCAGACCTCACTTTCATTCCTACTTTCTTGCCTGAAAATCCTACCATTTCTTTCATGCCACAAGTAATAAATGACTGCAGCTAGAATCAATCTATTCATCACCCTCCATATTTTATTCTTAGGAGCCTGACTTTCCAAAAATTGAACCACTTCATCCATACTATCATAGTGCTTATCTAACTTCATCAACTGACTCATATCCTTCCAGACTTTAGCAGAGAATACACACTCAAAAAACAAATGTTTATGCGAATCAGCCACTAACTTGCACATAGAGCACTTCAAATCTTCATCCTTATTCCATACCATGATCCTATCTTGAGTCAAAAGTCTTCTCTGAATTGCTATCCACAGGACAAAAGCATGTTTAGGATTAAGTTGAGAAAACCATACAACATTATGCCATTTTTTGATAGGCCAAACACCCCTTAAATCCTTCCAAACAGCTTTTGTAGAGTAAGGAATAGGAACACCACTTCTATTTCTCCATAAAACATTGTCTTTCATGCTTACATTAATAGAAGGGCATTGAATATCCTTTAGAACAGGATATTTGTCATACCATTCATTAGGCCAAATCCAATGGCCATCTTCTATCAATTCTGCAACTGTTGCATTAGGCTTAAATCTTGCATCATAAATGGATCTATAGGAGACAATATTAATCAAAGGCCCCTGCTCACACCACTTATCATGCCAAATTGATATTTTTTCCCCATTCCCAACCTTGTATAACACAAATTCCTTTATTTTGTCTCTCAAATCCAGCATATTCTTCCATCCCCAGCTGTCATTAGTATTCAAAGAAATTTCCCATAGACTCTTTTGTTTAAGTTTCACCACATTTACCCATTTAACCCAAAGAGATTCTTTGTCTTCAATTACCTTCCACAACTGTTTAACCAACAATGTTTCATTCCATTCTTTCAATGATCTAATCCTCAGACCTCCATTTTCTTTAGGTTTGCACACATTTTTCTATGAAATTCTGGCTTTACCTTGTGCAGACTCACCCGCATTCTACAGAAACCTCTTAAGGACTTTATTAATATCTCTGATTATCCCTCG
>BQNB010049016.1:0-33234 GCA_026074375.1 Tanacetum coccineum | reverse complement strand
GTTTCTTCTTTACTCTTGTGTTAAGATTCCGCATTAACACTTGATAATTCATAGTCAGCGTCTCTCATATAGTTAATTTGGTTTTATCCAAGTTGTCTATCGTCTTACAAAGGCTAGTCAGATCCTAAACCAAGGACCTACACTAACATCTCACTGCACAATGTTCGTTTGACTGGGTGGTCACGCCATGGAATCCTACCCAGGACAGGGTTATCCAACCCAATAGATCTATTTTATGCACAAGCGGCTACCCATCATAGGTAGTTAACGGTTCACGAAATTGGGGTCTTTTGGCAATAGCAACTCTATGTCAATAATTCATAATAATGGGTCAAGCATACCCTTCAAGCACTTGTATCCAATTTAAAATAAGTAGTGTGTTCAAAACTTATAGTTTTGTAAATAATCATTCAATGATCTCAAATCATGTAGTAAGAAAATTAAGCTTTAGTAAATTCATAAGTAAACAACCATGTATCGTCCATGTATTAAAAGTCATGTAGTAAGCAAGTAAAAGCTTTAGTAAAACATTCATGTAATGCTTATATAATAGAAATCATAAGTTTACTTATTAAAACGAGCATGTATTCTCACCCCGAAAATAGTTTGTGAAAACCATTAAAAGAGAAAAGGTGGGGCTATGAACTCACCGTTAAATGAAAGATCGATAAACGCAGAAGTCAGCCAAGAGCGTCGGAACATCAAGTATGCCTGAGTATCACCTAAAGATAAAGGCGACTTAGTACGGTAAACCACAACTCACACAATGATAATACGCAAAAGATACACGAGAATCATCGTGACATGGTATGGCATTTCCTACCCATTTAACCAAGTGAGATTTTATCCAAACATCCCTTTAGGACCTGAGCTAATCTACCTTCAAGTATAAACCCACTTATACCACTTATTTACCCATTTTATAAAATCTGTTATAGTCGTTAAACCGTTTAAAGTAATTTGACACTATACAATTCTGCACTTATGCCGACTTAATGGACCTATATCTCGAAATCCATAATAGGTATAAACATGAGGTTTTTGCCTCAAACAAGCCTTTAGACTCTAGTTTACTGAGATTACAATAGATTTAACCCAAAGTGATCAGATCCCAAGTCAAATTATTGTTTTATTCTCATATGCCAAATCTGATTATTTAAAACGTTTTCCCGTTCCACCGTTTTTAGCATAATTCCCATTTTATAATTCCGTTTGACCCAAAACGAAAGCCCATGTTTAAGTTTATCTAAATCCTACAGGTTTGACTTAGAAAATGGGGCACTTATTATGAAAACAACTGGACATAAATTTATTTGAAATTCTGGGCACAATTTTTAGTTATTCTAGCCATTTTGGTCGTAACTCATTCATCCGGAATGGTTACGGCTTTATCCAAAGAACCACATGGTCCTCATATGTTGTACCGTTCCCCCATGTAAAAAACCAATAGCCTCCAAGTCAAATAAAATTCGTTACAAGCCTAACTATCTGCATTACAAATTCTAGGTACACACTAAGTATGTTTCCACGGTTTTGGTCGTATCTCGACCATCTGGAAGAGTTGACGTTCCATCCAACTCACCACTAGGACCTGAGATATTAACCTATTCATTCATGTAAACAACCAGTAGGATTTAAGCCAAAATTTGCCCATTAAAACACAAACTATCTGCAATTCATCCATTTGGACTAGTTTCACTAATTCGGTCGTATCTAACTCATCCGGAGGAGTTACAGCCTCATCCAAAGCACCACTAGGACCTGAGGTGTTTACCTATCTAACCATGTAAAAATCCAGTAGGTCATAGGCCAAAAATAATTCGACACAAGGTCCATAACCTGCTGTCCCAAAATCCATTAATCCAACACTTATAATATCCATTCTAATAATTTTCAATCAACAATCTAACTAGTGTTTCTAACATCCTAACATCATTCTAATGCCATACCAATCATCACAAATATCTCAAGAACACTAAAACTTATCAAACTAGAAAACCCGTCACAAAAATTAAGAGAAAATAAGATCTAAATGCATGCATAATAGAAACTAATCAATGAAAAAGGGTTTAAACACAAACTTACAACACAATAGAATGGAAGCAATTGATCAAACAAAAACCCCTTTTGTTCCTTTGTATTAGTTGAAACCAAACACCCTAAAGCCTTCAAACCTTAACTTTTCTTTCAACCAAATCTTGCAAATACACTTATCCTCAAACCCTTTAAACCTTGATTATACATAAGATCAATAAAATTAACCAAAATCAAGAATTTTGAAAAACCTATTGCATGTTGTTTTCACTTGTAAAAGTTAATAAGGATTGATGTAGGAATAATGTAGGAGTGATTGGAATTGAATGGGAGTTTTTTGATTGTGATTTGGTGATGGTTGTTGGTGGTTCGTTGAGCAGAGAAAAGAGGGAGACACGGAGTGAATTTTTTTTGGTATATCAATAACTATGAGTTTTAATGGAAGTGAAATTCTTTTTATATGGAGACAATGTGATATTTATGGTAACAATATCTCCCTGGCTTGTAAAAAAAATATATACGGAGTCTTTGTTTTAGGATTTAGTAGGAGTAAAAATATAATAAGGGGGTGTTTGGTTTTTAGTTTTGTTGGAGCTTTATGGTTACACATTTTTTTATCAAATTGGTACCTTCTATATAATGTAAGTAAACTTTTTAGTTAAAGTGTTATATGATGTAAAAATACGATTTTGACACGGTTTCGGCTAAAACGCGAGAAAAGTCGAGAATTACAAAAATAAAGATAATTAAGCATCCGAAGCTAAAATACAAAATTATCGATTTCTCAAACGCTAAAACGTATAAATGTTCAAAGTACGACGCGGAAATAGCTAAAAACGACGATTTTCGTTAAAACGACTAAAAACAAAAATAATAAATTTCATAAAATTTATAAATAGAATTAGAGCTCGATTTAAATATTGATCTAAAATTCAAAAATATTACACACACTATCGGATTTACTCACAATCCGATTTACACTATTACACAAGATAATCGAAATAGTGTTTTGAATCTTAGAAGAAGAGAGAAGAAATCACTAATCTATAACACTTCGTTTCTTGGTGAATACGAGTGTTCTTCTCTTGCACTTGATAGAAGAAAGAATAAGATAGAAGATGAGATTTGATCACTTGAAATACGATTAAAATATGTTAGTGATCAAGATATTTAGTGAGAGAAAGAGGACTGAAAAAATCATGCAAAAATGTCTATTTTTCTGCTGAGAATAGTATAGTATTTATAGCCAGGAATTCCCAACGGTCAGCTGGTGGCGGTCCCGGCGGTCCCAGATATATCTGGGGGCCGCCCTAGACTGACGCTCCGGTTTTTGTCTTTTTGTGAGGAAGGTTTATCCTGGTGAGTTTTATTCATTTTGGAGAAAAAATTTGAATTTTAAATTTTATGTTTTTAAATAAAACATTATTTTTATTTAACAAAACTATTTTATGTAATTATGTAAAAATATAGTTTTGTAGAAAAGTGATGGATTAAGAAAAAAAATATTTTCTTGATCACTAATTAAGTTTAATGATTTGTTTATCTATACCTTAAGTGATATATGTCGAAATGAAAGTTTACGATTAATAACATGTAAACGTTTATTTTTATTGTGAATGTTTTTACATTTTGTCCTCTTCAAACGTAGAGAAGTCAAAAAATATAAATAACGTTTTTAAGCATTATTTGTATTAACAAAGTCATTAGCAACTACTATTGTAAGTATTTTCATCTTATTTCTTAAATTTGAGTCTTCAATCTATAATTTTGTACTAAAAATCAAGATTTGGGATATTTTCATTATATTTACTTAATTAAAATCATATCAACATAATTTCTAACTATTACATTTGTCAATTACAAATATACATTGTATATCTAGATATGAAACTTTTTTGAAAAATTCCAAGTCATACTTTTAATCATTTTGGATACTCAAAATGATTACACTATTGTTAATACATAGTAAAAACTACTTTCATCATATATCAATATCTCTTGAATGATCATTCTAAGTATACAAGAAATGTATATTTTTGACTCATTCGACTTGGAGTCACAGTAAAATGGTTTTGCGTATTATGATAGACTAATGAATATACCATGGGGTGACTGATGAACTTGAAGTCCTAGAAAGAACTTTAGTTCACCCATCGTAGACATCTCAAAGTTATTTTTCATGAGATTTGCAAATCTTTTTGAAAAATATGGATTTGTAAAACCACAAATGATGTTGTCGACATATAATTGGACAAGTAATATGTCTCTCCCATGATGTCTCATAAAAAAAAGTCGGGTCAACAATACCTTTAGTAAAGTGGTGTTCAATTAGAAATGAAGACAATTTGTCATACCATGCTCGTGGAGTGTGGAGTCTGATAGAACTCCTTAGATCGTTTAAGCTTAGATTGTTTATATCTTTATATCTAGGATTAATAACAATGATAACAATATGCACAACGGAATTAAATAAAGAACATCAATGTTATTTGAACAAGGTTTTATTACCATACGTTTCCACTAAGCCTCAAATCTATATGATCAGTATAGATCGTGTTACCACCTGTAACAGGGATTAAGTTACCTTGATCTTGAGGCTACACCAACTAACTAGACGTCTACTTTGTATCTTTTGTACACACACACTTTTCTGGATGCTAAAACTATGTGTCTATGATCTCTTTATATAGAGAGATCATGACTTACAAAGGAAGTTTTCTGAAGGTAGATGATGTATCTTTGGTTGATGGAGTTTTTGATGGTGCATTTGGTGGAGATGGAGAGGAGGATTTTGTTATAGGAGAAGGTGTGGTAGTGTCATATTCATCACTAGATATGTTCATAAAGAGTTGTCTAGGTGGAATGATGGTTAGTTTATTTTTTTTGAAAGGGTTAGAGGAGGAAGCTTGAATGGAATCCATGGAAGTGGAAGAAAAATGGAGAAGATGATTGTGAAGATGATGAAGAGAGTGAAAATGATACCTATTTAATTATGGGGGTAGAGGATTAAAGTAATAAAGCATGGGAAGGTGATTATTTGATTCCAAAAAATGTTTAGCAAAATTCAGGAAAGTAGCTGAGTTGTAGAGTGGATAGTCAACTGCACAGAAAATCCGGAAAGACACAGTAAAAATCTTGTGATTCTGATGGCGGTCCCATAAATGTATAGGCGGTCCCAGATATATATAGGGGCCGCCAACTATTTTTGGGGGCCTTTTCTGATAATACGGAAATTTTTCCAGTTTTCCCAGACCTTATACCTATGCAGAATCATTGCAATCGAGGAAATTCTTTTGTAGCAAATACTAATTTCCTCAAGAATCATCTAATACTTTCTAATAATCAAATTTACAAGGCTAGCTATCCTAAGTTCTATTAGAGGAGCAAATTTAGGCATATTGACCAAGAAATCATTTAGCATGCATAATATCATGGAAATAATAATAACCATAGTGTATCAAAGAGCATGCAAGCAAGTTTTAGGATGATAAAATAGAATGACCATCCAAGGCAAGTTATGTTGCCCAAACTTAAGTTCTATAAGACTACTAAATAGCATAAGTTCAAGTATCTAAGCATAAGAGTAAGTACCAACAAGCATAATAAAGTAGTAAATATAAGTATATTTTCTTATAGCAATCATTTTTAATTGCCTCATTTTTCTTTCTTTCGTCTCAATAAATTCTTGATAATCTTTCCGATTGACATTAACCTACCACGATACTATCTCATAACTAAACTTGATGTTTGAGGATTTCGGTTTGGCTGGTGTAAAATGGTTCCATGTCAGGGTTAACATTGGGTGGGGTTTTCAAAGACTCGAGGAACCTCATTTGTTAATGAATTAACAAAATGAGTGAGGGAAGGAGTGTTTGCATGTGAGGTCCCTTTGTCATTTATATCATCATCATCATCATTGAGATGAGAGGAGGATGGTAGACCGAAGGCGGAAGAAGAGGGAAAGGTGGTGTTACATCCTCTTTTCATGCCATACTCTTTTGGGTCTAAGCGGTAAAAGGATACATGACACGATCGTACAAGACATAAGACTCTTTAAACAACGCAGGACTTTCACCCATGACAAACTTAAACAAGTGGGTCAATAACAAACCATATGGTAGAATCAACCTAGCTTGTTTAGTAACAAACTCCATTCGTTTTGCAATGAAAAATGCAAGATTGAATTTTTCTCAGACTTGCATACAATAAAATCATTAAAACAGAAATACGAGAAACGTGTTTTCACAGTTAACCCCCTAGACAAAAGACATTTTCCCGGATAATGTCGAACCAAGGTTTCATGGTTGACATAATTTCATGAGTAAGGATTTGATTTTCCTTAACATCAACAATAGTTTTATGACGAATACGAGTGACCGGACCCTCCCTTTCCTCTTGTACATAGTTTTTGATTTCATCAGGACAAGAAGGGTTGGTTTGATATAGAATACTCGTAGGGACACCATGTTACAAGTCATTAAGTGACCACTTGTCGATAAAAACACACACGCCTTTATGAGGTATACCAAGGATTTAACCGAATTCTTTAAGAGTGTATGAAAAGAATTGATTTTGGTTGATAAATTGGATTAACATTTGACCTTCGTCAGAATAATATAAGTGATATTAACTATAGAACTCAAGTATAAAGCGGGGACAAATTTGTTCATTTATTTCAAGAAGACACTCAAACTCGATATGGCTAAACATGGACCTGACATAGACTAAGTCTGCAAAACTCGGATAAACCACCCGACCCTCATGTATGCAACGACTTTCAAGGTTTATTAGCATTTCTTTTAAGGGTGAAGTGTATTCATGTGAGATTATGGGAATGTAGTCTCTTGTGTGTTGATGATCTTCAACAGTTTTTAAGGCATTATTACCTATATGAGAAAACAATCCAAAATCATGTTTTATTATCATTTACTTGTAGTGTTCAATTGTAATTGTGACTAGTGTGTGCTTATATGCGACAAATGTGGAGTAACGATTAACTCAACTCTAAAATAAAAACCTATGAGTTAACCCAAACGCTCCTTAATTCAATTTTGCTCATCCAAACATGTCGAAAAATACATATGAACTATGTATCTCAAATTTTGTTTATGAGATCATTATGCATGTATGCAAAAATGTTTTTAGGATGTATTAACAATGCATAAAAGCATTTTTATGGTGTTCCTAACGTGAGTAATTTTGAAATAAAATTAGGGTTTGTGCGAAAATAACATTTTTTTGGATCAAACACACTTTAATTATGCAAATCCTATGTCTACGTGAAGCATATTAGTTATACATTATGTTATTATAGTCCTAATTGCACACAAACATAAGAAAAATGAAAATCCTCAATTTGAGTTTTTGTTCAACATGAATCCTAGACACAAGTTTGAAAGAAAATAGATGAAATGACTTGCAATTGATGATCTTTATGATGTTAGGATTGATTACTAGTGTTGATTTGATCATAAATTAGTGTTTAGTGGTTGATTTTAAGGTTTTGGTGGTTTTGGGTTCGTGGTTCGTCAATGGCTGAAGAGAGGGGGTGTTTGTTTTTGTGTTTTTACAAAAATGAGGGTGACAGACTTTTGGTCTCATCTGGTGGCGGTCCCATATCGATATGAAGGCCGCCTGATTTAATCAGGGAGCCGCCCTAGATACGGGGGCCACCCTTAGTAGAGGATTTTGGACAAAATTTTTTTACGGAAGGAGTGACTTTTTAATTTGCATTTCGCCAAGTAAAAGTGCTTAAAGTACTTCGGATAAAGTATTGAAGTTGTCACAACACAGAGTGGAACATGGACTAGAATCGAGACAGAAGAAAAGAGAAACGATTTATGGAATGTGTTTCATCATTCCTAAACCAAGACGTAGATAGTTAAACGATTCACGTTTGAGGGTTTAGTAAGAATAAAGATGATATTGTCGACGGACATCACTTTTTTGATAGAGATATGTACTTTCTGGACATTATCACGAAGAAAGTGGTGACGAATTTCAATGTGTTTGGTTCGAGAGTGTTGCACCGGGTTTTTGCTAGGTCCAAACCACTTTATTGTCGAATGATCGGCCCGTCCGCTCGTAGTGGAAAACGTCGTAGTGATAAGTGTTGTTTCATCCATAGTGCTTGTTGACATGCCTTTTCGGCGCTTACGTATTCGGCTTCGGTAGTGGATATAGCAAGAGCGGTTTGTTTCTTCGAGAACCAAGATGTCAAAAAACATCCCACGAACGTACAAATACCACTAGTGCTCTTTCTGTCCACATAATCTCTGCATGAATCAAAAGCCGGATATACTACGGTTTCTATGTCGGTCCCCTTAGGATACCATAATCCTAAGTGCGTAGTGCCTTTAATGTATCAGAAGATACGTTAATGTTTCAAGATAGAGGCTTTAGGAGCCTCTTGGAAGCGTGCACAAAGACAGACACTAAACATGATATCGGGCCTACTTGCCGTTAGGTAGAGTAAACTACCTATCATGCCTTGATACTTGGTACTATCTACCGACTCACACTCTTCATCTTTCGTGAGTTTAGTATCCGAGGACATAGGGGTTTTCATTGGTTTAGAATCTTCTAAGCCAAATTTCTTAAGCATTTCTTTAATATATTTAGATTGATTAAAGAAGATACCGTCTTTCATTTGTTTTATTTGTAATCAAAGGAAGAAGTTTAAAAAAAAAAAAAATAATAAAAAAAAAAAAACAAAAATTAAAATGTATCACCCATCATGTTCATCTCGAACTCGTCATGCATGATTTGAAAATTATCACACGTGTTCTTGACACGTTGAACGAATATAATTTTATCGAATATATTTGAACGGTGATGAGTTTAAAAACTTTTCTTTTAGTAAAAAAGGGTGTTATCTTACCATTCCTTTTGTATTTATATTTAATAAGGAAAGGGCTTTTTAATTCTATCAAACCAAGCTTTGGGGTGCTTGTTTAAGACCATATAAATCTTTCTTTAGTTTATAAACATAATCTTGGTTTTTCAAAGTTAATAAATCCTGGAGATTGTGCCATATAACCTCCTCATTGATAAAACCGTTCAGGAATGCACTTTTTACATCCATTTGGAATAACTTAAAGTCTAAAGCACAAGCATAAGCTAATAATATTCTAATAGGACGAGTCATAGCAACTGGGGATAATGTTTCTCATAATAGCTGCCTCTTTTGATTATTGATTGAGCAATAAATAACCTAGCTTATTTTGGAAACAACACTTTCTCGTATAACGTATCTAAACACCCACTTTGTTCTTTGGTTTTCATTTTTAGGTTGTTGGTTCTTAACTCCAAACGTCATTTGCAATGAATTGATTTAATTCTTCTTGCATAGCTATTATCCAACTTTCATCCGTTAAGGGTTCATTCACATTCTTAGGTTCTATAGAACAAAAGAAGTTACTTTGATTTTGGGCTTGTGACCTAAGAGTTCTTTGGTTAAGATTTCCTATGACATTTTCTAATAGATGGTTCCTAGATTGCTTAAACTTAACTATTTTGTCAATTTCTAAAGTTTCATCCTTAATGTCATTCTCTAAGTTTTTCTTTTCAGTAGCCTTAATTGCTTCTTCTTCATCTAAGTTATCATCCACCAAGGGTGATGTCTTAGAGGGTGGAGGAGTTTCATCAAATGTCACGTTAAGTGGTTCTTTTATTTTCCTAGTGTTTTTATTAAGGATGATGTATGCTTTACTATTTTAGGAGTAACCTAAAAAGACATCTTTGTATGACTTTGGGCCAAACTTGGTGAGGTAGTCTTTGGGGTTTAAAATGAAGCACTTGCTTCCAAACACCTTAAAGTAATGAAGAGTAGGTTTCTTACCTCTCAAGAGTTCATAGTGTTTTACCTTAAGATTGGCCTTTTTTTTTAATTGATTCAGTTATGTATGATTGTGAAGTATCTACGTGTTACCCAAAAAGTTTTGTGGTAATGATTGCCCTCATTCAACATGGTTTACTCATTTCTTGTAGTGTCTGTTTTTCCTTGCTACCACACCATTTGATTATGAAGTCGCGTGGAGGAGAAATTATGTGTAATACTGGTTGCATACAAACTCGTCCAAATTGCTACTTTCATTAACAAATTCTCTACTGTGGTCCGTTCTAATTGACACTATCAAAAAACCTAATTGATTTTGTATTTTTCTACTAAAGATTTCAAATTGCTCAAAAGCCTCAGTTTTATTCTTAAGAAATCTTGTTCAAGTGTATCTAGAGCAGTCATCTACTATGACTAAAGAGGTTTCCTCCGTAACTCCGTATGACGGATGGATCGAAGAGATCATATTGAAAAGATTATAAAGCCATCTAGGTCATGAGACTATATTGCGTTGCTTGTGTTTAGTGATAGCGGTGAGTTGTTTTCCAATTTTGTAAGCATCACAAAAATGTTGATCAAACTTAAGCTTAGGTAAGTTTCTAACTAATTCCTTAGATGCTAACGATTGAATGAGACACATATTAGCGTGGCCTAATCTTCTATGCCACAACGTGGAGTTTTCATCAATCATTGCAAGAAATTTTTTTTGTCTTTTGGCTTATTTCCTAATTTTATCATCTATAAGGCGTTCTTCCTAATACTTCTACCAATAACCTTACCGTCCTTAGTGATTTCACTATCATGTTCAGAGAAAGTTACTCTACACTTATTATCACATATTTGTCCTACACTTGCAAGTTAAATCTTAAGTTATCTACATGTTCTACATTATCTATATTGAGAGTCATTAGAAATCGTACCTTTGTCAATGATGTTACTACAAAGATTACTACCAAAAATGACATTACCTTCATTGTATGCCTTGTACGTTGAGAAGAGCTTTCAGTTACCCGTCATATGTTTAGAGCATTGTAACATTCCGTATTTAAGGTCACTATTTATTCCGAGCTTTATTTCTATTTTTATTTTTATGCAAAGTCATTAATTTTACGTTTACCCGATTTGGTAAAAATTTCCCGTTCTTAGCTTTAAGTGAGCCGTATTTAGGAATCTATTCCGTCTTCGTGCCTTAAGTGGTTTAATATTCTCATAATACTCCCTGATGATTATAATTTACATCATTGTCATTTTCCATGGTGTTTCGCGTTTACGTAAATTTCTTGCTTAAAACTCGCGTTTTTACCTTAAACCTTACCTTTTATTTAACTAACTTTTGTCCCCCCCACCCCCCCCTCCCCCCATTGGAGCGAGAGAACAGCAAACGTTCAAACTTAGCGAAAATCATTAAATAGAGCAGACAAAAGACCCTTAGTAAAGATATTAGCATACTAATAGCATGAAGGAATGTGTAAAATGCAAACCTGTCTAGCAGCAACCTAGTCATGAACAAAGTGAATATCAATCTTGATATGCTTTATGTGTTGGTGCCACACGGGATTAGCAGTCAAATAGAGAACATCGACATTATCATAATAAACAATGGAATCAGAGTGTAATGGAGAATGAATGTGACATTTCGCGTTTTCAAGGTCAATATTAAATCTCAACTTAATTTATGTTTTTACTTTTAGTAAAATTATGAGTTTTGCTTTTACCCGATTTAGTAAAATTCTCGTTCTTAGCTTTGCGTGAGCCGTATTTAGAAATCTATTCCGTCTTCGTGCCTTAAGTGGTTTAATAATCTCATAATATTCCCCGATGATTATAATTTACACCATTTTCATTTTCCGTTGTGTTTCGCGTTTACGTAAATTTCTAGCTTAAAACTCGCGTTTTACCTTAAACCTTACCTTTATTTAATTTACACTTACACTACACTTTAATTAAATACTTATAACTAAAAATAAAAAAAAAATTATATTTTCATATCAAAAAGGGCCTATGGCCGGTTTGTACATCTACACACACAAACACTTTCACTTTTTTTACACTTCCTATAACACCATCATTTCACTTCTCTTCTCCCCATTCATGCAAGTCTCTTCACTTCACAAAATTTCAATTTTCTCTCTTCCTTTCCTCCTCCTTGCTGCCGAAATTAGTACCACCACCACAATAATCTTACAAATTTATTCTCCTCATTTTTATCCTCTTATCACCATCCATAAGTTGCTTGCAAAGTTTGGTAGTTTTTCTTGAAGTTTTGAAGAAGTTATTAAGGTTATCTCTTAATCTTTAATTTTTCTTTTCATTTTAATCCATGAAAATGGAAGTTTGATTCTGGAAATACATATTTATATGATGATGAGTTGTGTTAAGAGCTTGGGATGGCATTGCAAGTGATTGGTTAGAGTTAGGATTGATGTTTGGATAGGTTTTAGAGTAAATAATAGGGACTGTTTTGGAACAGTAGCAAAAACGGATTATAGCAAAAATATTTTGGCTTGGAGCCTATGATTAAATTACATGACTAGAAAGATACATGTCTTAGCATCATAGGATAGTTGGATGCTCAACCAACTCCTTGGGATGAGGGAGTTATGGTCAAAACAAGAAAATAGGTCAAATCTGGACATATGATTAGAATACGAGTTAAACTCCAAATTTTTGCCATAAAATGTTAGGTTTTAAAGATTGGGTCAGTGGTAGACATCTTAAGGAAGCCATATCCTTTGACCTCACCTTCATTGCTATCATAGTTTGGGATTTATGGCCATTTTAGTAAAGGGTAAATTTTTTGGAAACTTTCTGTTTTGGATAACCAGGGGTAAAATAGTCTTTTCACATAGTTACGAAACTTTGTAAATTATGAGACTTACATTTTTGGAAACTAGACACAAATATCTTTCCAGGAGTGAAAGCCTCACATATAGAACATTTGTGAGCTAGGAGATATGAGTCCATGAAGTCGATTTAAAATCAAAAACTAAGATTTTACGTCTAGTCTAAAAATTTAAAAACGTATAGTACACCATGATAAAATAAAAGTTAAAAGCCGAAACTTAATAGATGTTCATTTGCCTATAAGACCAGGTCACAAGTCAGTTTGGGGTTAAAATGGACCTGGGGAAGTACTAGTGGAATGCCATGCTTATCTCGGAAACACATCTCATGATCACATGCTTAATTTTTACGTATTGTTACTTTCTACGTGCTAAGTCACGTCACATCTTTTCGGAGGTGCTTAGGAGTACTTCCTGCTCGTTCGAGACTCATCATACTTCTGATTTAATTGTTCTTACGGTGAGTTCATAGCCTCGCCTTTCAACTTTTAAACTGTATTTATAAACCTCGCGAGGGAGATACATGCTTATTATATAAACTGAACACAAGAAATTTTATGGTATGCTGGACCCGAATATGAGATTAATTGCATGAGTAGCTATTGCCAAAAGATCCTAACATCATGAACTATTAATTTCCTATAATGGGTGAGCGCTAGTACAAGTAAATAGATCTATTGGGTCTGACAGCCCTGTCCGGGGGTATGAATCGAATCCTTTCAAGCACCCAGTCAACGGACAATTTGTATTTAGAATTTAGGTATAAGGCAATAATACCTACTTATGGGGAAACTGATTTACATACAAGATATGTGTTAACGTTAAGGCTCGGTGTCATGAGCTCATTGCAATAGAAACATGATTAATGGCTTGTCCGTACAACAAGTCACTCGATGAACTAAACTTGTGTTCCTTTTTATCTCTTACAAACTCTATGGATTCACTCAACATTTTTGTTGACTTTTTAAGCATGTTTTATCTCAGGTAACCAAGGGTGAAGGATGCTGTGTACGAGGAGTCTGCGCTAAAGTTTTAAAGAACTTGTATTTTGTTCCATTTTATCAAACTAATCATCCATGTTTTGGAAAACTTATGTTATGTATTTGGTGACGATCCTGTGGGACGTATGTTTAATTACTCTGAAATTTCTTTAAATGGAACAATGTTTTTAAACGCCTCTTTTCGAGTCGTTTTCTATATCCTTGTGCAATTGTACTATGAATTAACACCCAATGTTGTATATTCCGCTGCGTGAAATTTGGGGGTGTTAAAGATTGGTATCAGAGCTACAGGTTATAGAGAACTAGGTCAAAAAAAAATTACCTAAACTATAACCCTTTTTATGCGCGCTAAGACTCCTCGAAGCCCTTGTGTTATTCATGATCATAGTTTTTCCATTTGAGTATTTATGCACATTTTGGGTGCATTACTATTGAATATTCATATAATAAATATTATTATATGTAATTGATACGTATATATATCGATTGATATGCTTATCCGCGAAGCATCAAGAATTGTTTATTTAGATTTCAAAAATGAAATTTTTATATGTAACAAATATTATTGTGCATATTCATATTATTTATCGATCATCATGCATATTCCTGAAGCATCGTCATGCATTCGCATTCTCATATAAATTATTATTTATATAGTAATCCTTATTTATTTTACGCAATTTGCAGATTATCATGGCCAACCTACCCCCTAACCATAATGAGTTCGCGCCAGCTGCGGAGGCAGCACCAGACAACATGAACGGTTGGGTTGAAGAGGAAGACCCAGAAATGGAGGAAGAGGAGGAAGATCCAGAAGAAGATCCGGAAATGGAAGAAGAAGAGGAAGAGATGGAGATGAATGCTGATGAAGAATGGGACGGCCCAGAGTGGATACTTCCTTATCAGGGGGCGGACCCACTTTACCCTCCGCCACCTGCATCTGACTCCGAGTCTGAGATTGAGTTTAAGGAGGCTAAGGCTGAGGCTGAGGCTGAGGCCGAGGCTGAGGTTGTACCTATACCACCTCCTGTTCCTGCTAATCCTGAACCTGAGGCTGTTACCATCGATACTGGCAGACTAACACCACTTAAGAGACTCTTCACTGATACTCAGGTTTGGACAGGATCATCATCATCTTCTGTCGCTGTTGGTCATAACCCCGAGGATCCCACTCCGAGTCACATTAGGAGTGATCTAGATGCACTTCATCGCATGGTTCGACAGATTGAGAATGATGACGTGCGTGCAGAGAACAAACGACTGAGGATGATGTTAGATTGCAGTGAGAACATATTAACGCTTGTTGGAGAGAGCTTGATCGTGGACATGGCTCATTACCATCTAATTTGAGGAGTTGGTCTATTACGATTCGAGAATCTATATACCACGCGTATGCAGTATCATGAAGCCACCATTGCTTACCTGAGGCTCTTATGCTCTAGGTCTACTCATAATGATCCTAGGGATCCGTATATTGCCGCACGTAATGCTGCCACTGCTCCTGCTACGGACAATGATGATTCACCTACTCGTGAGGAGACTTCACCATCTGAGCCACAAGGATCTTCACCTCGTGACTCTTAGTAGCTTAGTTTCATTAGTAGCATCTTTTCTTTTGTAATCACTAAACTGAATCTTCAGTTAGTAGAATTGATGCCATTGGTTGTAACGATTTATATCATCTTGTAAAACAATGCAACTATGTATTAACTCTTTTTGGTAATGAATGATGAAAATGGCTATCTTTTGATTTACTACTTGATGTTGTGTGATTGTTGTTATTATTGGTTCGTTTGTATATGATGTGATTATGTCATTATATAAATACTCATTGAGGCTTTCTTTGTGTTGTGATAGAATCATGGCACCAAAAGCAATGAGCCAAGCTGCTATTGAGCGACTCATCACTCAGAGGGTCAATGCTGCTGTGGAGGCAGAGCGAGAAAGGCAGGTAAACGCAAGGGGACAAGGAAACAATGCTAACAAAGCTGGGGGCCAAGGTGGGGCGCCAGCTGCTCGAGAATGTACCTTTTCGGGATTTATGAAGTGCAACCCTACGGTCTTCCATGGACACGAGGGAGCTGTTGAGCTAAGTAGGTGGTTTGAGAAAACGGAAATGGTTTTTGGGATAAGTGAGTGTGCTGAAGCGAGAAAGGTTAAATTTGCTGCTGCCATACTTCAAGGGGTGCTCATGAGTGGTGGACATTCCCTGGTTTTACAACGGTGGATTAGAGGCTGCTAATCAGATCGGTTTAGTACTGAATGAGAAGGTTTAATTACAGTGGAGTTTTGCTCATATTGAGGAAATCAGCGAATGGGAACGAACTATGGAATTTGAAGGTTAAGGATTTTGACATAACTGCTTACACTAAGCGCTTTCATGAGCTGGTTCAACTATGTCCAGAAATGGTCCTGACCGAACGCAAGAAAATGGAAGCTTATATCCGAGGATTAACTGACAACATCAAGGGTACAGTTATTGGATCCAAACCCACAAGCATGAATGAAGTGTGACGTATGGACAAGATTGCTGGAGCCAAAGGCTCAGGCTCGAATAGAAAGGATTGCCGAGGGCAATAAAAGAAAATGGGAAAGTTCACAAGGTGGTAACAACAGTAATAACAGAAACAACAATAGGGACAACACCCGCCATAACCAGCAGAACAATCAAAGGTAGGGAAATACGCGAGCAATGACCATCGCCCATGCTGAGCAAGGTGGGTATGCTGGAAACAAACCGATCTGTAATCATTGTAAAAAGCATCACTTTGGTTATTGCAATGTAGTATGTAGAAACTGTGGAAAGACAGGCCACATGGCACAAGATTGTAAGGGAAAGGCTATAGCTACGGGTGCTAATGCGCGACCAACCGTGACGTGTTATGTTTTGTGGAGAAAAGGGGGCAACATAGGAACTATTGCCCGAAGAGAAATGATCTACAAGGTGAGGAAGCTCGAGGTCGTGCCTATGTGATTAAAGATACTGAGAAGCAGCAAGACCTAATGTGGTTACGGGTATGTTTCTACTCAACAATCGTTATGCTACTGTGCTATTTGATTCAGGATCTGACAAAAAGCTTCGTGAAACATAGTTTTAGTCACTTGATTGACATTAATCCAGTTAGACTAGACACTAGTTATGAGGTGGAATTGGCCGATGGAAGGGTCGTTAGTACTAATACTATCCTAAGAGGGTGTACCCTAAACTTATTAAACCACTTATTTAAAATTGACCTTCTGCCCATTTAGTTGGGAACTTTTGACGTAGTTATTGGTATGGATTGGTTAGTTGACCAAGACGCCGTTATCGTATGTGGCAAGAAGGTAGTGCATATATCCGTCAAGAACAAGATGCTGGTAGTTGAGGGCGACCGTGGTACGTCCCGATTGAAGATAATATCCTGCATTAAAGCCAGCAAATACATCGAAAGAGGACATTAGTTGTTCGTGGCACATGTAACCGAGAAAGAACCAAAGGAGAAACGTTTGGAAGATGTACCAGTGATTCGAGATTTCCCTGAGGTGTTTCCTGATCACTTGAACTTGTACCGGGTGCTGCACTTGTTGCCCGTGCCCCGTACCGATTGGCACCATTCGAGATGAAGGAATTGGCCAACCAATTGCAAGAGTTATCAGAAAAAGGGTTTATTCGCCCGAGCTCATCGCCATGGGGAGCTCCAGTGTTGTTCGTTAAGAAGAAGGACGGATCATTCCGTATGTGCATCGATATCGCTGAAATAATAATGTAGACAGTCAGTATCGGTATCCTCTTCCGAGGATTGACGACCTATTTGATCAACTTCAAGGTTCCAGCGTGTACTCAAAGATCGATCTGCGGTCTGGTTATCACCAACTCTGAATTAGAGAAGAAGATATCCCTATTACTACTTTTTGGACTAGGTACGGTCACTATGAATTTCAAGTAATGCCGTTTGGTCTAACCAACGCTCCTGCGGTATTCATGGATCTAATGAATCAAGTGTGCAAGCCTTACCTCGATAAATTTGTGATGTATTATGATGACATTACTTATCTACTCAAGAATAAAGAAAAGCCACGAAACAACATCTAAAGATCATGTAGGAGTTTACTCAAGAGATGGAGCAATTGTACGCCGCACAATTTCTATAAGTGCGATTTCTGGCTTGAGTCGGTACAATTTCTCGGTCACGTGATCAACAATAAAGGTGTTCACGTAGATCCTGCGAAGGTTGAGGCTATCCGAAATTGGTCTGCACCGACAACACCGAAAGAAGTCAGGCAATTTTTAGGTTTAGCCGGATATTACCGAAGATTCATCGAGGGTTTTTCGTTAATTTCCAAGCCTCTAACTAAATTGACCCAGAAGAACAAAAAGTATGAATGGGGTACGGAAGAAGATGAGGCATTCCAAACTTTGAAGCAGAAGTTATGCTCCGCTCCTATCCTTTGCTTTGCTATGGGAACTGAGAACTTCGTTGTATATTGCGATGTGTCGCACAAAGGTTATGGAGCTGTCCTGATGCAGAGGGAAAAGGTGATAGCATATGCCTCTCGACAACTGAAGAAACATGAGGAAAACTACATGACCCATGATTTAGATGCTGTGGTGCTGTACGTGCTTGCTCATTAGACTCTGGAGACATTATTTGTATGGTACTAAGTGTACTGTGTACACAGATCATAAGAGTCTACAGTACATTCTGGATCAAAAGGAAGTCAACATGAGACAGCGGCGATGGATTGAGCTTTTGAGTGACTATGATTGCGAAATCCGTTACCATCCTAGTAAGGCCAACGTAGTGGCCGACGCCCTGAGTCAAAAGGACAGAGAACCAATAAGGGTTAGATCTTTGGTAATGACGCTACACCAATTTACCTGAGAGAATACTCAATGCTCAGACTGATGCAATGAAAGAGGAAAACGTTGAAGCTAAAAAATCTTGGAAGGCTGGATCAGCCGATATTTTGAGGGACCCGTTTGGATGGAATCCATTATCTATGAAGGGGAGAATTTTATTTACCGTTGTTTGGAGGATACGGGATTTGATCATGATATGAACGCGCCCAAATCTAAATATTCCATTCACCCGGGGTCAGACAAAATGTATCAAGACTTAAAGAAGCTCTATTGGTGGCCGAACATGAAAGCTGAGATCGCCACCTATGTCAGTAAATGTTACTGACCTGTGCACATTGGTAAAGGGCTCTGTGCACAATAAGCCATCCTGTCTTGTTCAGTCAACTTGAAATCCCAGAGTGGGGAAGTGGGAGAAAAATAAAATGGATTTGTCTCAGGAATTCCTAAGAAATGCCAAGTGGTTATGACTCCACTTGCGGTTATGTTGACCGAAATAACAAAATTGCTCCTTTCTTGCCGATAAATGAAGACTTGACAGATAGAAAAAACTCGCTCCAAATTTTACTTAAAGGAAATTGTATGTAAGCATGGCATGCTACGTCAATGATCTCTGTAGAGACAGTTTGTTGACATCAGATTTTGGACAATCACAGCAGAAGCGATGGGAACCCAACTGGATATGAGCACTGCTTAACACCCAGAGACAGATGGTCAAGCCGACGAGAGAATAAGACAGACGTTGGAAGATATGTTGCGAGCTTGCGTGATTGATTTTGGAGGCAGTTGGGATCGACATTTGCCATTAGTCGAATTCTCCTACAATAACAGTTATCATGCGAGCATTAAGGTTGCACCATTCGAAGCTTTATATGGGCGAAAGTGTAGATCGCCAGTTTGCTGGAGTGAGGCTGGAGATAGCCAACTCACTGGCCCCGAATTGGTCCGAGAGACAACAGAAATGATTGTTCAAATCAAGAATCGGTTGCTAACGGCCAGAAGCCATCAGAAAAGTTATGCGGATGTTAGACGCAAACCGATGGAATTTCAAGTGGGTGATATGGTCATGTTTAAGGTCACTATTTACTCCGAGCTTTATTTCTATTTTCATTTTTAAGCAAGTCATTTATTTTACGTTACCCGATTTAGTAAGAATTTCCCATTCTTATCTTTGCGTGAGCCGTATTTAGAAATTTATTCCATCCTCGTGACCTAAGTGGTTTATTATTCCCCTAGATTACCCCAATGAGTATGAATTTTATCTTGGCATTTTTCCGTTTATCTCGCGTTTTAAGCCTAAACCTCGCGTTTTACCTTAAAAACTTTACTTTTACATAACAAATACTTCACCACACTTTTAATTAATACTACACATAATAAAAATAAAAATAAAAATGTATTAATTGCCAAACCAAGGCCCTGGGCCGGTTTATACACAACCACACACAACACACTCTCTTTTCTATAAACACCATCATTCCTTTCTTTTTCCCCATACATGCATAACCCTTCATTTAACAAGATTTCAAAACCCTCTCTTCTTTGGCCTCATTGCTGCCGAAATTAGCACCACCACCACCATCATCATATAATATTTTCCTACTCCTTTTAGGCATCACAACACCATCCATAAGTTGCTTGCCAAGTTTGGTATCATGGGTAAAGGGTAAATTTTTTTGAAACTTTCTATTTTGGATGACCAGGGGTAAAATAGTCTTTTCACATAGTTATGAAACTTTGTAAATTATGAGACTTACATTTTTGGAAACTAGACACAAATAGCTTTCCAAGAGTGAAAGCCTCACATATAGAACATTTGTGAGCTAGGAGATATGAGTCCATGAAGTCGAGTTAAAATCAGAAACTGAGTTTTTACGTCTAGTCTAAAAAATAAAAAACTTATAGTACACCGTGATAAAGTAAAAGTTAGAAGCCGAAACTAGGTAGATGGTTTATTTTGACTTATAACGACCAGGTCACAAGTCAATTTGGTGTTAAAAGGTCTTGGGAAGTTCTAGTGGGAATTGCCATGCTTATCTCAGGAAAACAATCTTCATGATGGCATGTTTAATTTTTACGGTATTGTTACTTTCTTTTGTACTAATGTTGCTTCACGTCTTATTAAGGAGGTGATTAGGAGTACATCCTCCAGTCGTTCGAGACTCCCCATACTTATGATTTAATTGCTCTTATGGTGAATTTCATAGCCTCGCCTTTCAACTTTTAAATGTATTATTAAACACACTCGAGGGAGATACATTGTTGTTTTTATAAACTGAACACAAGAAATTTTATTGTTATGCTGGACTCAATATGATGATTCATTGCGCAGAGTAGCTATTGCCAAAGACCTAACTTAATGAACTGTTAATTGCCTATAATGGGTGAGCCTTAGTACAAATAAAATAGAATCTATTGGGTTTACAGCCCTGTCCGTGGGGTATGAATTGAAATCTTTTAGAGCACCCAGTAAACGGGACAAATTTGTATTAAGGAATTTAGGTATAAGGCACAATAATACTAGTTATGATTGGCATACTTGATTTTCTTTAGATATGTGTTTAACGTTAAGCGCGGTGTCATGAGCTCATTGCAAATAGAAATTGATTATATGCTTGTCCGTACAACATGTCACACGATTAACAAAACTTGTGTTCATTTTTATCTCTTACCAAAACTTATGGATTCAATCAACATTTGTTGACTTTTTAAGCATGTTTTATCTCAGGTAACCAAGGGTGATGGATGCAGTGTACGAGGAGTCTGCGCTAAAGTTTTAAAGAACTTGTATTTTGTTCCATTTTATCAAACTAATTATCCATGTTTTGGAAAACTTATGTTATGTATTTGGTGACGATCGTGTGAGACGTATGTTTAATTACTCTGAAATTTCTTTAAATGGAACAATGTTTTTAAACGCCTCTTTTCGAGTCGTTTTCTATATCCTTGTGCAATTGAACTATGAATTAACACCCAATGTTGTATATTCCGCTGCGTGAGCACCTGTCAACGGGACGCAATTTTATATACCGAATTGAGAGAGGTTATCTAGAGCGTCAAAGAAAGAAGTTTGAAATGAAATTTTATTTGTCAATCTTTTTGGTTGTATACATGTATATATATATTATTTTTTTAGTGCAAAGTTGATACGTCATGTTGTTGTCAGAAATGGAATGTCATTTCGTTGTCTGAATAAAGCATTTTATTGAGTTGTCAACTCAATGTTAATTGTTACAGCCTACATCAAGGAAATATGATGAAAAAAGTAAATTAGAATACAACAACACAATCATAATTTCTAATTATTTAGTAACTAGTCAAATAACTTTTTTGAACAAGAAGGTTTTCGATGTTTTTCCTTTTTGCTTCTTTCTTCTTTGTGCTGGTCGGCCGTAACAAGTGGGGATATCTCCACCCGTGAAACATACACGTGTAGTCAGTTTTGATGAGATTGAGCATACGTGAGTAACATGTTGCGGTCTTGTAAAGCATCAGTAAATGGTACAAGACCTGAATCCAAACTACAATTTGGTTTCCTTAAATAAAGAAAAGTGGCGAAGTTTTCATCGTAACCCAAAGAGTATGTTAAAATTCTTTTCACTTGAATTGTTGAAATTTTTTCCAACTCTACAGGATCTACAGTAGCAACCAGCCCACCAACGAAACTTCTTCTTGGGGGACTAGTGAACCTTCCATAATGGTGTAGTAGAACTTTGCAAGTCATTGTTTGAACTCTAAAATGAGTTTTGTTTATGAATGTAATGTTGTTGTGAAAGTTGAACCATAAGAATGTGGTTTATATAGTGTGAGTGGTAACCCGTGTTTATTGTTTCTTTTTATTATATTTTTGCAACCTTGAAATGAAATACATGACAACATTCGTATTATATATTAAATAACTAACAAAATAAAAACATGATAACATTAAAAACATACAAATTGTTACAAACCAAATGAGTTAAACCAACTATTTGAAGCATTATAATTTAGATCATCTAGATGCTGAGATGCTTGGTTTTGAGATTCAGATTGATCATACATTTGTGCTGACTGTGTGTGATTTACATCATATGGTTGAGATATGTTATTGTTATATTGATCGTATGGCTACAATGGGTATGTGTTTTGACCATGTGGATGTGATGAGTATTGGAAAGTGTTGTCATATTGTTGGTGTGGGTTGTGGAACGATGGTTGTTCATATCTTGGAATTTGTTGTTCATGTTGTGTTCGTATGTTTATAAGTGGGTCAAAGATAAATGGTTTATTGCAATTATCACGTCTGTGTCCTGCTTGTTTGCATCTTGTACAATGTATCAGTCTAGGCTCCTCACATTGTGATTTTATTCGGTTCCCATTCTTGAACATTCCTAATAAAATGGATTGGTTCAGCGTAAGTGCCTTGATATTTTGGTTTTTTAAACCAATCTGATACATACTGGACACAATCAGTCAAACCCAAATACCTTGTAACAACTATAACGTGACCACATGGTAACCCTGAAAGTTGCCATTTACGACATTGACATGTGCCTGTATGAAAGTCGACTTGACGATTATATCGCCCGTCATAAACCACCACTTAAGAGACTCTTCACTGATACTCAGGTTTGGACAGGATCATCATCATCTTCTGCCGCTGTTGGTCATAACCCCGAGGATCCCACTCCGAGTCACATTAGGAGTGATCTAGATGCACTTCATCGCAGGGTTCGACAGATTGAGAATGATGACGTGCGTGCAGAGAACAAACGACTGAGGATGATGTTAGATTGCAGTGAGAACCGTACTAGAGCTGCTTGGAGAGAGCTTGATCGTGCGACATGGCATTACCATCATTTGAGGCGTTGGCAAAGTTACGATTGATAATGCTATTACCGACGCGCTGCATTAACAAGAGCCACCATATGCTCTACCTGAGGCTCTATTGGCTCCAGTTACTCATAATGATCCTAGGGATCCGTATATTGCCGCACGTAAATGTCTGCCACTTTCAAGCTCCTCGCTACGTGACAATGAATGAATCACCTACGTCGTGAGGAGACTTCACCATCCGAGCCACAGGAATCTTCAACCTCGTGACTCTTATTAGCTAGATCATTAGTAGCATCTTTCCTTTGAAATCACAAAACAGATTCTTCAGTTAGTATAATTTATGCCGATTTGGGTTGTAACGATTATAACATCTTGTAAAATAATGCAACTAGTATTAACTCTTTTTGTTAATGAATGAATGAAAAAGGCTATCTTTTGATTTACTACTTGATGTTTGGTGATTGTTGTTATTATTGGTTCGTTGTATATGATGTGATTAAACATTAAATAAATACTCATTGAGGCTTTCCTTTGTGTTTGTGATAGAATCATGTCACGCAAAAGCAACGAGCCAAGCGCTAAATAAGCGTACCTCGTCACTTAAGGGTCAATGCTGCTGTTGGGAGGAGAGCGAAGTTAAGGCAGGTAAACTCAAAGGGGCAAGAAACAATTGCTAACAAAGTCAGGTGGCCAAGGTTGGGGCGGCCAGCTGCTCCGAAATGTACCCTATTTCGTGATTTATGAAGTGTAAACCCTACGGTCCCCTCATGACACGAGGGAAGCTTTTGAGCTAAGTAGGTTGTTTTGAGAAAACAGAAATGGTTTTTGGATAAGATGAGTGTGTTTTTGACACTAGAAAGGTAAATTTTAATGCTGCCAAAACACTCAAGGGTCAGTTGCCTTGACATGGTGTGGAGGAATTCCAAGTTTTTTCAACGATGGGATTAGAGGCTGCTAATCAGATCGGTTGGACTGAAATGAGAAGGTTAATGACAGAGGAGTTTTGCCCTATTGAGGAAATTCACGAATGTGAGAACTACAGAACTAATGAATTTAAGGTTAAGGATTTTGACATATCTGCTTACACTAAGCGCTTTCATGAGCTGGTTCAACTATGTCCGGAAATGGTCCCGACCGAACGCAAGAAAATTGAAGCTTATATCTGGGGATTAACTGACAACATCAAGGGAACGGTAATGGATCCAAACACACAATCCTGAATGAAGCCGTGCTCATGCAGCATGCATTTATGGAGCCAAAGCTCAGCTCTGAATAGAAGGATTGCCAGAGGGCATATAAAAGAAAATGGGAAAGTCCCAAGGTGGAACAACATTATAACAGAAACAACAAGGGACAACATACCCGCCATAACCAAGCAAACAATCAAAGCAGGGAAAATACGCTAGCAATGACCACCGCCCCTGAGCTGAGCAAGGTGGTATAGCTGTAAAACAAACGCTCTAGTAATCGTTGTAAAAAGCATCACTTGGTTATTGCAATGTAGTATGTAGAAACTGTGGAAAATGCAGGCCACAGGCACAAGATTGAGTAAGGGCAAAGCTATATCATAAACGGTGATAATTTCGCGACCAACCGTGACTGTTTTATGATTGTGCATAAAAGGGGCACACAATGACTATTGCCCGACAAGAGAAATGATCAACAAGGTGAGGAAGCCTCGAGTTCGTGCCTATTTGATTAAAGAATACTGAGAAGTCAGCAAGGGACCAAATGTGGTTACGGGGGAACGTTTCTACTCAACATCTTATTCATAACTGTGCTATTTGTATTCAGGATCTGTCAAAAGCTTCGTGAACACTAGTTTTCGTAGTCACTTGAATGAGAATTAATCATGTTAGACAAGACACTAGTAATGAGGTAGAAATGAGCCGAGTGTTAAGGGTCGTTATACTAATACTATCCTAAAATAGGGTGTACCCTAAACTTATTAAACACTAATTTAAAATTGACCTTATGCCCATTTAGTTGGAACTTTTTGACGATAGTTATTGTAGATCGGTTAGTTGACCAAGAGCTGCCGTAATCCGTATGTGGCAGAAGGAGTTGCATATATCCGTCAGAACAAGATGCTGGTAGTTGAGGGCGACCGTGGTACGTCCCGATTGAAGATAATATTCCTGCCTGTACAGGCCAAGCAAATACATCGAAAGAGGACATCAGTTGTTCGTGGCACATGTAACCGAGAAAGAACCAAAGGAGAAACGTTTGGAAGATGTACCAGTGATTCGAGATTTCCCCGAGGTGTTTTCCGGACACTTTGAACTTGTACCGGGTGTGCTGCACTTGTTTGGCCGCGTGCCCCCGAACCGATTGCAACCGATATTCCGAGATGAAGGAATAGTGCTGAACCAATTCAAGAGTTAATCAGAAAAATGGTTTATTTCGCACCGAGCTCAACGCATAGGGGAGCTCCAGGTTTTCGTTAATAAGAAGGACGAGGATCATAACCGTATGTGCATCGATTATCCGAGCTAAATAAGTGACAGTCAATAATCGTATCCACTTCGAGGATTTGACGACCTGTTTGATCAACTTCAAGGTTCCAGCCGTGAACTCAAAGATCGAGCTGCGGTCTGGTTATCACCAACACAGAATAAGAGAAGAAGGAATCCTATTACACTTTTTGGACAGGTACGGTCACTATGAAAGGGGGGGGGGGGGGGGGGTTTCAATGAATGCCGTTTGGTCTAAACACGACTTCTGGCGGTAATCATGGATCTAATGAATCAAGTGTGCAAGCCTTACCGGTCTATAGAATTTGTGATCGATTCATTGATGACCATACTTATTCTACTCCAAGAAATAAAAAAGCACGATAAAAACATCTGAAGATCATTTATAGAGTTACTCAGAATGAGCAATTGTACGCAAATATCTCAAATTGCTATTTCCATGCTTTGAGTCGGTACAATTTCTCGGTCACTGAGATCACAATAAGGTGTCAAACGTAGATCCGCGAATGTTTGAGTCTATCCGAAAAATGGACTGCACCGACATGACACCGAAAGAATTCAGGCAATTTTATAGATAGCGGATATTACCGAAGATTCATCGATGGTAATATATTCGTTAAAAATCCAAGCCTCTAACTAAATTGACCCAGAAGAACAAAAAGTATGAATGGGGTACGGAAGAAGATGAGGCATTCCAAACTTTGAAGCAGAAGTTATGCTCCGCTCCTATCCTAGCTTTGCCTGAGGGAACTGAGAACTTCGTTGTATATTGCGATGTGTCGCACAAAGGTTATGGAGCTGTTCTGATGCAGAGGGAAAAGGTGATAGCATATGCCTTCGACAACTGAAAAACAAAAGGAAAAACTACACGACCCATGATTTAGAACTGGGTGCTGTAGTGCTTTCACTAGACACCTGTAGACTTATTATTATGGTACTAAGTGTACTGTGTACACAGATCATAAGAGTCTACAGTACATTCTGGATCAAAAAGAACTCAACATGAGACAGTGCGATGGATTGAACTTTTGAGTGACTATGATTGCGAAATCCGTTACCATCCTGGTAATTGCCAACGAAGTGCCGTATTCCGCTGGAGTCAAATGGACAAGAACCAATAAGGGTTTAGATCTTTGGTAATGGGTTGGACTGTGAGACAAACACCAATTTTACCTTGAGAGAATACTCAATGCTTAGACTAATGCAATGAAAGAGGAAAACGTGAAAGCTAAAAATCTTGGAAGGCTTATCAAGCCGATATTTGAGACCCGTTCTGATGGAATCCAATACTTTGAAGGGTGAATTTAGTTACCGTTGTTTGGAGGATTACGGGATTTGATCATGCATGAATCGCACAAATCTAAATATTCCATTCACCCGGGGTCAGACAAGATGTATCAAGACTTAAAGAAGCTCTATTGGTGGCCGAACATGAAAGCTGAGATCGCCACCTATGTCAATAAATGTCTGACCTTTCCAAGGTAAGGCGAGCACCAAATAGCCATCCAAGTCTAGTTCAACAACCTGAAATACCCAGAGTGGAAGGTAGAAAATAACCAGGGAATTTATCGTCTCAGAACTTCCAAGAATGCCAAGTGGTTATGAACTCCACTTGGGTTATTTGTTGACAAGCAGAATTAAACCAAATCTGCTCAATCTTGCCGATAAAGAAGACTGACAAGCATAGAAAAACTCGCACCAATTTATACTAAAAGGAAATTGTGATGTAAGCATGGCATCCTACGTTCAAATGTAATCTCTTGATAGAGACAGTTTGTTTACATCAAGATTTTGGAAATCACTGCAAGAAGCGATGGGAACCCAACTTTAAATGATCACAGCATACCACCCCAGAGTACACGATGGACAAAGCGATAGAATAAGACAGACGATGGAAGATATGGATGCGAGCTTGCGTTGATTTGGAATTTGGAGGCAGTTGGGAATCTACATTTGCCATTAGTCGAATCTCCTACAATAACAGTTATCATGCCTGCGGAGCATAAAGGTGCACCATTCGATAGCTTTTAATATGGGCGAAATTCGTAAGATTCTCCAGTTTTGCTGGAGTAGAGGCTGTGAGAATACCAACTCACTGCCCCGAAATTGGTCCTAGATACATACAAAATGATTGTTTTCAAATCAAGAATATCGGTTGCTAACGGCCAAGAAGCGCATTCAGAAAATTTATGGCGAGTTAACGCAAACCGATGGATTTTCAAGGTGGTGATAGGTCATGTTTAAAGTCACCATTTACTCTTTTCGGCGAGCTTTTATTTCTAATTTCATTTCTAAGCAAGTCATGTGTTATTTTACGTTACCCGATTATAGGTAAAATATCCCTTTCAGTAGCTTTTGCGAAAGACTTAATTATGAAAATTATCCATCCTCATGTCCTAAGTGTTTTATTAAGCCCCTAGATTACCACCAATGAGTATGAATTTTATCTTGGCCGTTTTTTCCGTTTTATCCACGCGTTTTAACTAAACCACACGTTTTTACCTTAAAAACTTTACTTTTTACATAACAAATACTTCACCCGTCACACATTTAATTAATACTAACACATGAATAAAAATAGAATATATATAAATAATTAATAGCCAAACATGGCCCAACCTGTTTTGTACATAACCACAACAAATAACAACACACTCTCTATTTCTATAACACAATATCCTTTCTTTTTGCCCCATTAACAGCATAACTTCATTTCACAAGATTTCAAAACCCTCTCTTCTTTGGCCTCATTGCTGCCGAAATAACCACCACCACCACCATCATCATACAAAATTTTCCTACTCCTTTTAGGCATCACAACACCATCCATAAGTTGCTTGCCAAGTTTGGTAATTTTTCTTAAAGATTTGAAGAAGTTAGGGCTTGTTTCTTGAAGGGTTTGATAGGGGTGTTTGTAGAGGAGTAACATCATCATTTGAGAAGGATTAGAAGCATTATAAACTTGGGTATTGAGGGTATCTTTGGTTCGAATCAGCCCACACAAGAGAAAGGTGTTTGGTGTTTGATTCTCTAGCCCTAATCTTGCTTTTGTAAGCCCTATCTTTTTATTTCTTGTTTTCTTTGATTTTCATCCATGAAAATGGATGTTTAAGTTCTGAATATATATGTATGGTTATGTTCTTGAGGGTGTTTTTCAATTATATGTGGCATAGACAGTGGGTAGAAAGTATGATTAAAATGATGGGTTTACAACGGATTTAAGTTGAAATAATGGGAACTACATATAAAAACAGTAGCAAAACGTATGTTATCTAAACATATTTGGCCTGGAGTCCTATAAATTAAATTACAATGCCTGTTGAAAGATAACCTGTCCTGTATCATCACAGGATATCGGATGCTCAACCAACTCCTGTGGATGAGTGAGTTTATGGTCAAAACAAGATAAATAGTGACAAATATGACATTGTGATTAGAATACGATAAACTACAAATTTTTGCCATAAAATATAGGTTTTAAGATTGGTCAGTGGTATACATCATAAGGAAACCATATCCTTTGACCTACACCTTAATTGCTATCAATGGTTTAGATTATTGCCATTTAAGAAAATGGAAAATATTTTGAAAACATTTTTGTTTTGGATGACCAGTGTTAATATAGTCTTTCACAAGTTACGAAACTTTGTAAATTATGAGACTTACATTTTTGAAAACTAACACAAATAGCTTCCAAGGAGATGAAAGCTCACATATATAACAAATGTGAGCTAAGGAGATATGAGTCCATTAATATCCGATTAAAAAACAGAAACTGAGTTTTATACGTCTAGTCTAAAAAATAAAAAACTTATAGTACACCGTGATAAAGTAAAAAGTTTAGAAGCCGAACTAGGTTATATGTTCATGTTGACAAAGACCATTCACAAGTCCATTTGTGGGTAAAAATTGTACTTGGAAGGTTCTAGTGGAATGCCATGCTTATCTCGTAAAACACATCTCAATATCGCATGTTTAATATTTCGTATTGTTACTTTTTTTCTACTATGGTAAATAAGTTGCTTCAACGTCTTTTAGGAGAGCTTAGGATACTTCCCGCTTGTTCGCGACTCACACATACCTTCTGATTTAAAGCTCTTATACGGTGAATCATAGCCTCGCCCCTTTCAAACTTTAAACTGTATTTTTATAAACCCCGCGAGGAGATACATGCATGTTTTAATAAACAGAACACAAGAAATTTTATGTAATCTGTACACAAATATGAGATTAATTGAATTAGTAGCTATTGCCAAAAGAACCTCAAACATCATGAACTGTTAAATGCCTATAATGGTGAAGCGCTAGTTACAAATAAATAGATCTATTGGGTTTAACACCCAGTCCGTGGTATTAATTGAATCCTTTCGAGGCACCCAGTAAACGTACAATATGTATTTAGAATTTAGGTAAAAAGGCAATACAAACCTATTTATGGGGCAACAAGAATTCACCAATAAAATATGTGATAAACGATAATGCTCTTGATTCAAGCTCATTGCAATAGAAACTTGAATAATGGCATGACCGTAACAACAAGTCACACGAAGAACAAAACTTGTGTTCCTTTTTATTTCCTTACAAACTCAATGGAATCACTCAACATTTTTGACAATTTATAAAGCATGTTTTTATATCTCAGGTTAACCAAGGGTTGAATGGATGCTGATTAAACATGATTACTGCGCTTTTAAAAGTTATAATTTAATGAATTTGTATTTTGTTCCATTTTATCAACCTAATCATCCATGTTTTTTGGAAAACTTATGTTTAAGAATTTGGTAATCTAACTTGGATTTGACGTATGTTTAATTACTCTGAAACTTCTTTAATGGAACAATTTTTTAAACCCTCTTTTCGAGTCGTTTTCCAATAGTTATCCATTTGCAATAGTTACTTATGAAATAAACACTACCGAAAAGAACAAATAAAACAAAAAGAACACCCAATGTT
This sequence comes from Tanacetum coccineum, assembly GCA_026074375.1. NCBI lineage: Eukaryota > Viridiplantae > Streptophyta > Magnoliopsida > Asterales > Asteraceae > Tanacetum > Tanacetum coccineum. Next base: position 2,440 of record BQNB010049016.1, on the reverse strand, counting down.
GTATACTCCGCTGCGTGAAATTTGGGGGTGTTAAAGATATAGACTTAAGATTACTTATTTGTAATTATACAATAACCGGATGAGCAAACGAAAACTATACTTTTACAGATAAGACAACTATTTTAACTAAAACCCCCGTCAAGGAACAATATACTAAATTATAAAAATATTATTATTATAATTTTTGACTAAAGATAAAATCACAACTTTTGTAAAAAACATTAAAACATCGTTTACAATAAATCGTGAGCATTAAAACGTGAGTAATACTTTCAATGCCAGAACTCATTGTTAAAATTAATGGTGATTACGAACAACGAGACGAATTATGTTGTTATGAATATTGTTCTCATGTTTCCATATATTAATACTTGCAAGGTATTAAATACTTATTAATTTATATTATATATTAATACATGTCGCGTATTTAATATACACCTCGTATATTCTTTTATGTGTTTTGTCTTTGTATATAATCACGATATGAATTATAACTTGTTTCATTATTATTATATGCAAATAATACGGAAATATTGCCATATATTTGCGTTTACTTTTCGGTATTTATTTATTTAACCAACCACCAAACTATTACAACTCGAAATCTAAATCTTTTATCAACGTGTCGCGTTGATGTAACCATCCATCAGAAAACCCAAATACTTTATCCTAAGCTAGTTTGGGTCATAGCTGTTAGATGAACCGCAACTTCTTGTTTGACCGTTTCGGTTTCCGTTCGTGTTGTGCTTAATATGTGCATTCCTGCCAATCTTTCTACAACTTCGAGGTAAGTTTATAGCCCCGTGTTTTACTGGTTTTACATATATTTTTTGGGTGAGAACATGCTTGTTTACAAATGCATTTACATGGTTGATTACAAATTGGTTTACATATTTATTTACATATCTCGCAATGGGATACATTACTTGATTTCAATTCTCGACGCAATTACATACTTTCATTCAAATGATTAAGGATTAGCTTAGGTTGCATGAATTGCAAATACTTAGATTTTAAGGCGCAGAATGATAATAAAATAGAATCTATTTGGGGTGATAATCCCCGTTTGGGGGGGGGGGGTGGTGAGTTCACGGGAGAGACGAACGTTATACCATGTCCAGAACACAACAGGATTGGTATCTCAGGGCCAAAAACAACCACAGAATACATACCAAAAATAAATTGTGCTTTGAATAAAGTGGCATACATATAAGTCTACACAGCAGTTTCATGAACTTAGAGTAATCGTAATCACTCATTGGGCAATACATACTTGAAACATTTCGTGATGGTTTTAATTATCATGCATACTTTGAACAATTACGGTCCAACTGTTATACGTTTAATTTTGTGACTATTATAAGGGTTGAAACTCAACTAATCTATGTGGTAACATGTAACTAATTCGCTTAATTGCTCGATCGTGATGAGTATTCTATCATAAGCTTGGCAATAATACACATCTCCACCACTAGAGCTAAGGAGTAACAAGTTTATAAAAGTAAATATGGGTTTGTATGATAAGAGTAGGGTTGATCATTCTACAATCTTTCACCAAAAGTACCACACCAACAAGGCAGCTAAAGCACACATACATGGCCGTTCTGAAAAAATAGACATTTATGTTCAATCACATCCTCATTCGAGTTTAACCAAGGGTTAGGATGAAGAATGATATAGGATAGGGATCTACTAACTTTCACCAATAGGAATAAACCAACAAGGCAGCTGAGACATGCATACATGGCCGTAAAAAAACAGAATAGACATGCATGCTCGATCACATCCTCATTCGCGTAAAACCCATGGTTAATGATTAGGAAAGGGAATTAAATTGTTGTTAAATAAAAATTACGAAACAAATAGACTAGGTCTAAGATATAAGTTGCTAGACACTTTTTTCCTAACTGTTACCATGATTAAGACGCAACTATTTACACACGTCTTGATCATTGATAAAAAACAACAACCTAAGTTGGCGTTCCCATAACAATCAACTTCCCAATCATCCCATACTTTACATACTTTACAAGACAAGTGGTGATATCTACCACTTTATACAAAACTTTACATCGTTGACTTATAGACGTATCAACGAATAATCGATCCTTCATATAATTCCTTCTGTCTAAGCTTTTGCTAAACGATTATCTTCAAACTTTCCTCCTCTTTTTTGTTGCGATTTTTCTAATTTTTTTGATTTTTTAAACTATAATATACTACGAAACTCGATGTAATTTCACCATCTTCACGATCATAATAACTCCGGATAATTCCTTTAGTAATTCTTCATTCTTTGGATGTACCAATAATTGTGTTGGTAGTAAAAATACATGAGTTTTGACTACATTATACATTCCATTTGCAATGTGCAAATTTCTTCCCAACCGTACCAAAGATAGAAAATTGACACAAGACTCGGGAAATTCATACTTTACAC
>BQNB010049015.1:0-42249 GCA_026074375.1 Tanacetum coccineum | reverse complement strand
GAAGTCACACGTCAAGTGTCGTATAAGTGGTCCAAGTCGATGACAACCGTTGGACTTTCTCTTTCAGAGAGCTTCCTAGTGGTGGGGATTGACTGTAGGGTTTTGGTAAACTCCTCTCCGTCTGGATCGATCAGTCTAATCTTGGCGTGCCATGCTCCATCTCTGTTTTTGGGTGGTTTGTCCCAGTTAATCGGGTTTTTAATTAGGTCCTCCGATTCCCACATATTACTCTTAAGGTTAATGGGTATGGCTCCTAAAAATTCTACCATCCTCCTAAACACTAAGGTATCCTTAAAAGGATTGAGCTCGGCATCTCTAGCAATTTCTCAAGCGAGGTCGTGGTTTGTATGACTCCCTTTTCCCAAGTGTGGTCCAATAAGGTGCTTCCTCCTCACCTAAGTCGACTCCTTTTACTCCGAATACCGACCTAGTGATTCCTTCTCCTACCGCTATTTTGGCCATCCTACAATCTATAACTGCGTTGGCGGTAGCTAGGAATCCTCTTCCTACTAGCAGAGGGGTTTCGGGGTCCTTCTTCATATCAATCACGTAGAAATCATTTAATAGTTTTAGTTTTCCTATGTGGACTTCAACGTCTTTAACAATTCCAACGGGGTAGGATTTGGTCCTGTCAGCTAATCCAAAAATATGGTCGGTCTCTTCCAATAGTCTGATGTTGAGCTTTTTGAAGAGGTACAGTGGGATTATGTTTACGCATGATCCTAGATCGGCCAAGGTGTCGAAAGGTTTTGAGTCCCCTAATCTACAAGGTAGAGTGAATAGTCCAGGGTCTTCCATCTTTGCAGGTACTTCGCCTTGGACAAATGCTGATATGTTTTTGCCTAGTTCTAAGCTCTCTACGTATTTATCCAATATAGCGTTATAGATTGGAGCGTGAGCTAGGACTTCGAGAACAGGTAGGTTAAGATGCAAATCCTGGAATTCATCTTCAAGGGTTGGTTCGGGTTCTTCCGGTTGTTGCGGTTCGATCCCCATCCCGGTTTGCAACAGGCTTGCCTAGGAAATGTTTGCCTCCTTGGAATGTTCTTTGATAGCATTGATCAAAGTGGAGGGGTGAGATGAGCATTGGGGATCAATTGTTGAGTAAGAACGAGCAGACAAAACTAGGGAAGCACTCAGTTTTGGGTTCTTGACCGTATCGCTAGGTAGGGCTCCCGCTATTTGATCGGTGATGGCCTTCAACACTGTGTCGATCTTGTTGGTCATCTCACTTTGCTGTTGTTTGAAATCGGCTTCAAGCGCCTTCAAACTTGGATAGTCTAGCGTCTTGAGATGCCATGAACTCAGAAACCAGTCCATTTATATTAATTGATTGTTAAAATTTTGAGGTGATGTTGTGTCAGCTCTAGGATACGCAATTTACTCCACGAGAGCATAGAAGATTGAAGCAAAATGGGCGCTGCGCCACCATTTTAGGTGGGTTGAACATAAATTTATTTTGGGAATTTTAGGGTTGTCTCGCACCTACAAAGGTTTGGGTGCCCAACTTATCATCCATGACGGATTGTAGGTGTCACCAAACTGTTTTTTGTGCTCGGCGCGTATTACAGTATACCACTTACATCCCCTTCATCAGTATGCAGAGGCGTAATTCAACAAAGGGCTTGTCGATGTCATACTCCCATGACACATACTGAGTCGGTGAGGGGACCATTTGCAGCAGATCTCACATGGATTTAGTGACTTTGTTCACGTTGGGTAGGTATCTTCGTCAAAGCAAGATAACTTACCATCAAGCATTGGACGTGATTCCCTTAGATGACACACTTAATCGTGGATACGGGGGGGGGGGGGGGGGGGGAAAAGGGCGGGGACGGGGGTGGGGGGGGGGGGGGGGGGGGGGGAAAAAGAGATTAGAACGACAGATGCAGATCCTTGATTAATCTAAACACTAAAACACAACAGAACATGCGGCAAGTCACTATTACACTCCAAAAGCTGCACTACAGCTATTCCCGCTCGGCGCGGACTGTTAACCTAGTAACTTAGGCGAAATCTCCTTGGGTCATTTCCAACTTTCATTGTCAGGAGAGGGGCGAGTAGTCGTCTAATAATGCCCAAGGAAATCATTGGCCGTGTGCGGTCATGAAGCTAACCACGCGGCCGATTGTCTAATGGTTCGTCTTGTGACGGGATTAGACCATATGTCAGTAAATAAAAACTGTAGACTTGAAGCCAAAGTCTATGCCATGATGAAGGACATTTATTTAGAGTAAGGAAGTCCCTAGAAGATTTGTCCTTGAATACGAGTCTATGCTTCGAGATATAGAGATTTCACCATGGATTGTTGTTGGAGACATTAAATATCAGTTACGGAGTTCTTTATCGGTTCGCCTTCCGAGGAAAGAATTAAGGCAAGGAATCGGTAGTAAAATCCTCCATGTGGTGATGGATCGATGCAGGTTAAGGGCATCAATCTAATTGGGGGCTAGCTTGATCAGGAAGGGTAAAAACTAAATAGAACGTCGGCTAGGCGTGTTCTTTCCTTATTGTCAATACCCCTACGTCAAGGTTAAGTAACTCAAGCTAGTTTAGGTAATAGATCCTTGAGGTGTTGATAGTTGGATCCTCGAACGGCGTAAGTCTCTATGGAATGATGCATAAGAGCCAGTATAATTATTTTTTTTGTTTGCACCCAAAGTTCGGTATGTGTCAAAGATCGAAAAGAGGTATTCCAAATAGGGATTAGTAAGTGTCTTAGTAAAATACGGTTGTTCCCTATATGTGGGTAGGGACGTCGATGGAGTGATCGCTCGTATATGGTGCCCTCGTAGGCTATGGTTTGGAGTGTCTCCTAAAGTACGAATAGGATTCCTTCCGTCTTTACTCATTAGAGGTTGACGAGAAATAAGGTCTTACACACAACACTCCATAGCGAGCTACTAACCCTCAAGAGACAAAGTACGATAGACACACATACACAACCAACCACATCATGAGTCTGACAACAGACACAAGCTTCAAGTAAGAAGCACAGTACAGTGACAACCCTGAACAAACACAGAAGGAGCAATGAAGTATCAACAGACTACCAAAAACACACACACACATCATACAACACATACACAATTACAACACACACTACACAAGAACCTAAACGGCTACACGCTACTGGCGCAGAGCACAACTAAAGTTTACTTGAAATAGAAGGAGCTTCTCTCTTCACAACGAGCCAAGTAAGAAACTAGAGGCGTAGTAAACTACTTAGAGTCAGAAACGCTGAACATACTCCCTATGACAGTAGAAGATTGGCGCCAAAAACTTGATGCGGTCGTCGTAAGGGAAAGTATTTCTGATCACGAAGATTTACAAACTCCCTAAGAGGCAGAAAAGAACCTATATCGTTGTAGTCGTAAGTATAGGCGAAGTACTCGGGGGTATGTTATCAGTTTACGGCTCGGTATATAGATTATCGTGAAGGCTTGATCACGTTCTCATAACAAAATTACTAAGTGGTTAATGAGAGAGATTCTTTTTTTTGTATTTTTATTGTTTATGGAACAGGCAAGTCTCTAATACATATATTTGAGGCATGTCTGTTTGGATTTTGCTCTATTAAACTGTAAATATATTAACTACGTTACCGTATAACGTATGGATGACAGGTGATAACAATAAAGGATACACAGAAAACGACGCAATAGATGGATTCTTCCTACAACAGGATGGTATGCTCATGTTCCGGATACGCTGACAGACAATTCAAAGTTATTGGAGTTGTGGTCACACTAGAGTTTTGATATCTAATGGTTCTTAGTTAGTGTCTTCTTAAAGTGCATGACACGAAGTACAAACACGAACAGTCCCCGTCTATTTAAAATATCGTTACGGCAACTGCACAAGACAGTAGTATAGGGAAAGAATACTATTACAAGGCCCCTAAGGAGTATATTAACAATGCATGTGAACATTATAAGTTGAAATGGAAAAGTCGGACTCAACATATAAGGTTGGGCTAATAGGCTTAGTTATAAATAAAAGACTGTTAGCAACGAGTGGTATCCCTTAGTCTACAACATCATTGTATTCCGTAAGACTTATTTAATTATGGCGATACAACAAAAGCTGGTTTTCCTTCTAAGACATAACAGTGCATAATCCATACACAAAAGCAACACACTAAGAATGCTCTTAATATTCTATAACAGGTATCATATCACTACAAATTCATAATATATACACAATAGGCCAATCAATGTTATTAGATAAAGCAAAGGAACATAAATAAGACTTCTAAATTAGCACAACAAGAACATATTAAGAATGATTAAATAAGTCTTACTTGATTAGAACATGAATTGAAATGAAGAGTACAACTAGAAGGGTTTTTAGGCTCTTAAAATTGTCCCAACAGCCGTGCTGAAAAAAACGAACTACAGGGTCATACCCATACTTTTTATTTCTAAAAAGATTAGCAAACTACTTAAAACCTGCCTAAAATCATAATGTTGTATTTATAGGAAAAATCGTTTGTGAACACGTTTTGAACAGTTTTAAATCTGTTGAGCGCCGTCGTACAAGAATATTCTCTTGATAATGGGCTGGGATAGTATACTAGCTGACGCCGTCTCCATAATCCTTGTGACGCCGTCATGGTAGCGATTTGTGACGAGGCTATTACAGATGTAATTCCTGTGACACTCGTGCCGTCTGCCAGGCTTTCTAGAGTACAACACATTTGAGTGATCAATGTTGGTGTATCTGTAGAGGGTGTGTCCGTACAGTCTACAATTCCGTTTCTTTCAAATGAGCCCAAGTCCAGCAGTGTACACGTTTTACTTTTAAATGCTTTCCAAAATGCTACATAGACCTAAAAGTGAACTGATTTAAGTACCTCTACATTTTGAGGCATAAAACACATAGAATATGGGGTTAGGGGGGTTATAACGACCGCGCAAAAAAGTGTAATAACAGAAGATGACGAATCCAAGTCATCAAATACATTACAAATCATAGTACACAAGGCAATGACTCCCGAAAACTGTGCTTTGTGCGAAATAAATATAAACACATTTACATTTTGTACATGTTTATTATTTGGTTCTTATAATACTCGATATTTTTTTCCCTAGCAACTTATTTTATGCAAAATACCTTTGATTGTCAATAAAACAAAGTTAAAAACAAAACAAAGCATGATTACAAATAATTCAAACATAAAGAATAAATGATAAAGAATTTATATATATTCAATGAACACACATCTACATATTGCGGGAAAAAATAAATATTATAGGGATTGCCTTTCCCAAAGAAGGGCGCTTTTTCTTCTTATTTTATAGAGTCTTGTAGCTTATGACTCTGAAGATCACACGTCTTTACGTGACTTTTCCTTCATCCTCAGTCGGCATGATTAATCCTTATTTCGTGTCCAAGCTCCTAAGACAATTCCTTATAGAAGCTCCTAATAATCTTGTTCACATACAATAGTTCACAATGAGAGAGTCCTTTCCTCTTGTCCTTCCTAAACTCGTAACGCTAGAGGTATGACTGACTTTATGTGCTCTTTCTCCAAATCGTAATAGAAAGAGAATATAATTGCTACTAGTCCATTAGTGGGGCATCTTATAAGGGGCGAATTTCTTAGCGCCCATAATTTTCGTGAATCCTCACGCACTCCTGATGATAAGGTTCATGAGTCATAATTGGATAGCATCAAAAAAAAGGCCCTTCGCTAAAACTACTTGTGATAAGCCTGAGGGTCTATCGATTTGAACTAAAATCCTCAACAAATGCAATGGAAGCCAAAAACAGTAAGTGAAGTTTTCCTAAGAAGATAGCCATATCCATTAACTCATCTGTAGAAATATGCTCCACGGTCCTCTATTCGGATCTTCCCTAGAGGTGCAAGTTTTCTTCTCGATTATAGTCATTGCCTATAATATACATCATTATCGGATTAAAACGGAACACACATACAAGAACATCTAATGTATCTATTATTATATATACAAACATAATGTACTATGGTGTAGCGAGCGAGTGAGTTAAGTTGAGGTGATTCTCCACCGTGAGAATAAAGAAAGACTTGTCTATCAACTCGGTGTGATATCTCCTCGCAATGTACATGGTCACGGACTAGAAATGTGCATGGTATTATTTCATGAGGAGGTTATTGAATGGGTTTCGCGTACCCTCACGTATAATGATGATGGTGTTCATTAAAAACAGGGAATGGAATTTGGCCACGGTTAACAGGTACTTATGGTATTCTAGTAGCTCATCCTGAGTTGGAATATGTCAAAAGTAATCTATTTCGTATTTCTCGCTACTTGTTTTTGTTTTCATCCTAACATCAGGGTTCCAGCTATGCGGGAATCATCAGTCATTCGTTAATTAAAGTACAATAAAACATCATGTCATTTCAGGCGTCCTTTGTTGCTTATAGGGGGGGGGGGGGGGGGAGCGAGGGGGGGGGGCAAGTGAGGGGGGGGGGAAGGGGTGGGATGGGGGGTGGGAGTGGGTGGGGGGATTTGGGGGAGGGGGGGGGAATTTTAGGGGGGGGGGGGTGGGGGGGGGGAGGTCTCCTCGTAGCACAAGGAAAAGATTTGCCTAAAAGTGAAAACTAAAGCATAGAAAAGGTGTTCAATCTTCATGATTGGGCATATATTAGGGGAGGTGGTGGGGGGGGGCAGAACATAGTTAGGGTTTGGTTGGGTGTAGTTTGGTTATATGTGCGTAGGGGACAGTAGGACAATAGAGTACACAAAGAGTGCCAGTGGGAGGAGTGCAATTGACATTCGGAAACAAGCAGCAGTGATATCAAAGAATTAATTGAGATTTTGGAATTTTTCGTGATGAATGAAACTGATGGATGCTAGGTTAAGAAAAGGGTGTTGGATAATGATGTTTTCCGGGTCTGTCCTTTCTTCTTGCTCTTCGCTCTGTTTGTTTTTTAAGGATCTGCTTATGGTTCCAGCTTGGACATGAATTGTGATAGCGATTGATCCAAACTTATGGTTTGGGTGAAGGCATATGAGCGTCTTTTTTCGATTAAGAACTAAAAGCAGAAACGAACTGAGGAGGGTTTGAAGTTAAAAACGATTCCAGTTTGGCGGTTCTTAACGCTTGAAATACGGCTTGGGAGTGCTCCCTGTTATTCAATCGCGTGATGGCCGTCAAGATACAGTGTCGAGTTTTTCTAGTCATCAGAACTCGCTTGTCTTGTGTTGAAAATCAGGGCTTCAAACTTAGATAATTAAGCGTCATTGAGATGCAATGAAATTAGCGCGTGCACTCAATCCTTTGAAGGATTTGATTGACTGGTTAAACATTTTGACGTGATCTGTTGTTAATGAAGGAGATGGTCGGGAAAGATCAAGAACACCAGATAGGTAAAACCGGTTATTGTGGGTTTGAGAACATTATACCTACTATATTGAGAGTTTTGTGTGGTATGTCACTCTTATAGGTTTGGGTGACTTTTTCACCATGACGGATTGTATGTGTCACCAAGATTATTTCTGCTGAGGTTTGGAAAGTGTAGCACTTTGCCTCTGCACTAGACCCGTTCGAGACGCGAGTGATGCATATTCGATCAAAGATTGCTTTTATGAGATTTATCCATGCAAGTACTGAGTGTCGTGGGGGTACCACAATGGGCAGATCTTCACATGAAATGTGATTTTGTTCGACTTAAACATGTTACCCTAAAGAGAGGCAAAGAATGATGCTTCCATCAAGCGTTGGACTTATTTTTGAGCTCGTGAGTACGATCGTACGGAAGATTGTACTTCGGGATAGGATAAAGGGGCATCTTTGTAGGCGAAAAATTGCCTTGAACCGTTAGACGACCGATTGTCCCTTAGTCTTCCAACTTATCGTAGTCATAGAGGGTGAAGGTCTTTAATATCCCAGGATTCTTATCGGCGTTTCTGTCAATAATTCTTACCACGTGCACCGAATTGATCAGATAATTGGTTCGATCTTGTGACAGTGGGATTATAGACGTAGGTCAATAAGAAGATTATGTTAAAAACTTTGAGCCAAAGATCAGAATGCATTATGAAGCATGGAGCTTTATTTGGAAGTAAGTCCTTGAGAACGAGCGCATACTTCAGATACGAGATTGCTCCTTAAGTTGTTGGATATCAATCAGGATGTCCTTAGCAAGAATTTTTGCAGGTCCACTTCCCGCTGGAAATAATGTGAGCAAAGGAAACAGGTGATGTGATAGATATCCTCCCTATGATGGAGATGGACCTTGCTAGGATAGAAAAGACGTATCAATATGCCAATTGCTTGAGCTTGATCGGCAGAAGTGGAAGAATTGAAATAAATCACATGGACGGCGATTCTTCCCGTATTGTACACTGTTAAAGGTCAGTGAGATCCACTATTTTACGAAAATCCTTGAAGGGTGCTTAGATTTTGGAAATCGCTCGAACCGAAGTCTCGTGGAAATAGAGCATAAAAACCTGTATTTGGGCAACCATTCCGAGATGGTGTCGGGTAGTCAAAGAGGCACCATATTGTTCCCTTCAGGGAGCTCAATAGGTGTTCGCTCGTAACCGCGTCGGCTATGGATTGGAGTAATCTATCAGAGTAGTCGGATAGGATTTTGTCTCCCGAAAGGAGGTCAAACAAACAAACATACAAAACAAATAACAGAACAAAGAAAAGATAACTACAAGAAAGTTACATATACCCTATTGGAAAATAATAATTCTCATCTGATAAGGAATCATAGTGCAGTAGACCTAAGCTAAACAATGGTCGAGTAGTACGCTAACTATTCCCCCGTAATAAAGGCGTAGCCAAAAACTTGATAGGGGGCGGGTTAGGTCGTTAATAACTATCAACTAAGAGTTTTACAACGTCCCTAGCAGTGCACGCTAATCCTTTGGGGCAGTAGTATTATGAAGCAAGACATCGGAGGTGTTGAGTTAACTCTTCTCTAGGGGAATACGGTTGGAGTAAGTCTCGAATCGAAAATCTGACAGAAGAGTCTGATTAGTACTGAGAGAATATTCTTTTTGTATTTTTATGTTTTTATAAAAGCAGGTAAATATCATGGCTGAGAGGTTGGTTTGTTTTATCTAATTAAACTAATAATAATCTAAACTACTTTGGTGATAACTATTTGATAAACGAACGTATTTACTTAATTATGCACTACACTTCAGATTGCTTCTCCCAATCTAGTTGCTTTATCACACTTGTGATGATCTATGTAAGTATTTCCTAAGTCATGAACGAATTACAGGAAACGAGCCCGAGCGGCCTCTACGTAATATTCCATTAAAGGCAACATACCCATAATAAGGTAGTGATGAAGACTAAACGTCATGTGGCCCCTTATGAGTATATTTACTATGCATTAATGAAATATCTAAAAGAGGGATCTAAACCATATTAGGGGTAAAGAGTAGTATGAATACTATATTAGTTACTAGATGGTATCCTTATCTACACAACTCGCATATTCCGCTAGTAAACTGTCTATGGGCCAAATTTAATATCTTAATGACTATTTTCAAAACAGCCTTAAACATGGCAGCATCACTAGCACAAGAAACAACAGTTAAATAGAATAAGATCTAAAATCTAAGTTCCCAAGCATATCAATTGAGTAAATTGACTAATGATCTAGCCCATGAGCAATTTATATAGAAGGTAACGAACAACAAATCATCAATAATACAATAAGAGCATAATGTGAAAGCCTGAAAGGGATACAAATGAACTTTAGCTCTGATTAAAAACATGGATTAAAGACTGCTGCATATAGGTGGTTTTTTAGGGGCCCTAAGAGAAGGCGCTAAAAAGCTGCCAAAACTCGAGCCTATAAATAGGTTACGGTTCGTCTCCCAAAAGCTACAACACTTAAAACCCTAAACAGGTTTTTGTATATTTATAAGGAAAAGACGGGAATCCGCGTAACGAGCAGTCGGGAAAAATTGTAATCATAGACGCCGTCGCCATGGGGGGAGGGGGGGGGGTTAGAATCTTCTAAGAGCCATTTAAGTCAGCTCAACGTCCTGACCACCATCGTCAGCTGCAATCGCATAATGTAGTCACTTTGTAAAATCCTGACGGCTGTGCTGTGGGATGTGCGATTAGTAATGACACGCAACGTTCTTAGGCCTGTCTCCACGCTTAGTATGCACAATTCTTCAGAGATAAATTGTAGAAGATCGTAAGACTTGGTCTGTTTCTTCTCCAGAATGAAGCCCAAGTTATGTGTATATCACCTCATTAAATGGTCCATCCAAGTGCTAAAAACATGAAAACATATTGATTAAGCACAGTAATCAATCTGGGCGATAAGTTTGCATGATTTAGAGGGTCAAGATGACTCCTAAAAGAAATATCCCAAAATAGTTTATAAGAATGGACACATCATCTACGGTCTATATTCAACAGGCGAGATCAACTTTGATCCTCCAATATCGCAGCTAAGAATTAAGCCATCTCTAGGAGGTATTTACAAGTAGGGTTTAGGATAGTCGTTAGGCATTGGGGGCAAAATCGTGTTGAGTTTCTTAAATAGTTGTCCTAAACTAAAGTTCTTAAGATGTTAAAGATAAGGAAGACGATAGCGGAAGTGCACATTCAAGTGCATAAAAAGATAAATTTTCTTTTAGTTTATGAGATTCTTATTGAGTATATTGTAGGATATTTGGTAATCATTGTTGGTTTGTTTTTTATGCGAGAAATGGGGATATATGTTGGAGATTGTATCTTTGGTGGTTTTATGTGCATAGGTGGGGGGAGGATAGTGATTTGGGCACTTGGGTACAGCTTTGTGTTTCTTATTGGAAATGGGGAATGATGGTAATTTTTTGGGTTGTCTTTTTGTACATACATTAAGACTGTTAATAATATGTTAGTTGTCAAATCTAATCGGATGATGTTTTTGTGTTTTGATTTCACCATGTTGTTGACTCTTGTTTGGGTGTGTGAATAAAGCTGCAAGCCATTTAGGAGTCAAAGCACAATACATACTAACATGTCATACCACTAGTACATTTTATACCCTGTTTGACCATTTCAAGTCAAAGTATGTGAATATGTGTGAATGGATGTGAGGGATCAAGCGTGTTATAAAACAAAAGTATTATGCACATATTTTTTTTTCCCTCTATAATTTTAATAAGCATCTATGTTGTTTATTACATCGCGAGCAACTACTTTTTGTTGACATAACACTTTCCTTATCACATTAAAACACTCTCAATTTAACTGTATTAAGAAATACCTTACATGGTCTCTAACCTTGTTTATTGTCACACAATCAAACTAGAATCACAGATGTGTTTGTTAGTGTAACGTTTAATTATATGTGTCAAGTTTTAAATTATACCTGTTGCTCCGACTTTACAAAAAACAACACTTAAAGGAGCATGTACCCGGTCAGTCAATCGGAGAGGTTTCTGTGGTAAGATATAGCGAGTGTTGATCACCTAAGTTAGTCAAGAAAACAATCTTAGTTAACTTTATTATAGTTTGGTTAACTAAAACTATGTTCATTCTTATTACATAGCGTTAAACCTATGTCTAGAACCTATGTTAATCGATAGTAAATCTAAAACGGGATAAGGGGGTTTTTAGGTTAGCCTGAGACGACTGGGCAACGACAGGTTTGATGGTGACTTAAATCAACTTAAATACAATAACACAGCACACAAGTGAAGTTAACAGAAGAATATAAATAGTCGGTCTAACGCCCAAAAATAAAAACCTGTATTAAACGCATTATTAATACCAGTTAACAACGTTGGTTTGTTAGATTTGGTGTATATGATACATTGATCTCAAGAAACGATTGCCGGCATATTCATCTGTAAAACTTAGTGCAGTTAGCTTCTTTCTTCCTAAGACCTAGATTACAAGAAATTCTGTCACAATTAACATGTGAATGCGCGATAAGCATCATTATTTGCTGATTATAATAAATCTTAGGGATTAAAGCAATGGTGATCTTGTTAAACCCTAGCATCATAGTAGACGTTTACCTACTTACTTCTTAAAGGGCAATTCATCTACACTCAGTAGTCCAACTAACCAAGTATTTACGCCAAATTAATGAAAGAATGTACTCAGTTGATCCAAAAGGGTCACACCCTGCGGCGGGGTAACAACCTAAGGGCTCAGTAATCTAATGGGCAAAAGATAGGTTATATTCGTGAATCCACTAATTGGTCTAGATGTACAAATCACTATATGGCATAGACCTATCCTGGCATCTAAAGATTTACTTGGTTGTATATTACTTCAGATCCAAGTTGAAATGATAGGTCACATACAAAAGTGCATTACAAGTAAACAAGATATAAACTGATAAACATAATACAAAGCAATCGATGATAAATTTAAGCAATCGAGATATAAAAAAAACCAAACATTTCAAATCTTTAATAATAATAGGCTAATACCCGGAATGGGGGGGGGGGGGTATTGTAAGGCCTTCAAACTCATAATCAATATACAATGACTAATAATTTTGGCCAAGGAAACCAAACCCCGAATAGTTAGATGAAATGATACACCCAAAAACGATGAGAACGATTACAAAAATAGAGTATTAGGAGATTAGGCAAATTGTTTCCTATGGGAATTAATTGCAATGCTCGATTCCTCTTTCTGCTCTCTAAAAAATTGACTTTTTATGGTTAACCCAGGGTATCAAAATATGAATTAGGTGCCACACAGGAATAAAACCTCATTTTTAGTGTTTTATTATAAGGTCAGGAATTTCGTGTTTTCGATACGCGTTATTGTACTGAGGTCAAATAACGGCGTATCCTGAGAGTTTCTTGGAGTAGGGACCTAATGTTCGATATCTTTGCTTCTTCGCAGAATATTTTTAATTACTATATTCTTGAATAGCATGACAAATTATAGGACTTCTCTATAATTGCGAGCGTATGATCCTATGTTCCTGGAATTGTGGTCATTAGTGACAGTGCAGGTCTACAGATATGGCCATAAATCTCCCTTGGATGGATAAACGGGCGTATTAGGATGTTCAGAACAGGTAATCTTCAAATGTCTTTTTGTTTAAGCTCCAAAATGCTGCCTGGTTATGTAGCTTAAGTACACATACCCTTTACCCATTAAAAACAGCTAAAATAACCAAAAGACGGTAATCAAAATGCCAAATATATGACTTGTTTTGCTAATTGGTTGTATGTGCAGGAACGATATCTCATGGGGGGGGGGGGGGGGGGGGGGTGGGGGGGGGGGGAGGGGGTTTTTTTATTTTATTTTTTTTTTTTTTGTTTTTTTTTTTTTTTGTTTTTTTATTTTTTGGTATTCAAAAGAACGAAAAACCATGCATAAAATCGACAAAACGCGGAACACGGAATGGAAAAGAGTGTGAAGACGAAGCCCAATCAAAGTCAAATCAACTCACCGAGAAGAGAAAAAGCAAAGAAAAATATAACTTGAGGGTCAAAAGTGCCATAACCCCGAAGTTATATTATTAAGGAAACAACATCCTGGGCTGATGTATGGCCTAATTTGAAACTTCATTTATAAAAGATAAAAAGAGGAAAAAAGAGTTAATGAAAAAGAAAGAAATGTGGAGGGGCTTTTCATTGTATCACAAAACCAAAGACATACCTTAATCATCTTCAAAACGGGTCCCTTTGGTCACAACCAACAGGGGGGGGGGTACTTAACTTGTATAAACTTTTCCCATCTTCCGCCATACCAAAATCCAATTGCTGCAGCACCGCTGTTTGCCCCATACGTTCTACGATTCTGCAGATACTCAATCAACCAACTTGACAAAATCCTGCCAACTTCACACAGGGCAACACATGCCACAATGCCAGTTATTGGCAATAAAACAAGGACACTTACGAATCGACAAGGTTGAATAGAGAATACAAGGAAATTAAAGGGCCAAGATATAATTGTGAGTTTATTACTCAGCTGAGAAGTCTAGCACCAAGGAAGCGTTATACTAATACTCAGAGCAAACAAACAGCAGATCGAACATCAATCAAAAAATAGTCAATGAAAGACAAACAAAAGACTTCAGGCGATTTGTTTTTTACCTTTTTTCTTTGTATAAATATAGGGCTAGTGATGCCTGTAAGGACAAAAGGCGTACATTTTAGTTTTTAATTATAGAAAAGAAAACTTTTTCGCTTCTGCAATTTGTAAAAGTTCCAAGTTTAATGAAAGTATTTTCATTGTTTGTTTTGCAATTCGTGTTCCAAATGTTTAACATTAACCCGTAAGTTTGTTTAAAGCTAATACAAAGCTATCATAAGACTCTGGAAGATTCTCTAGAAGACCCTCTATACATTTTGAGCTTAAGAATAAGTGTTAAAAAACTAAAGTTAAATTCTTCACCCACAGTTTAATAAGCCGTTTCAGAATTACGCTTTGCTTTGAAATTGTGGAAAGTGCATTTGGAAGTTGGTTGTAAGGGAAGAAACAAACAACCATAATGACTCATACCCTAAGCTTATTAATAAGCCTAGGTAGCTTATACTGCCGCTTTTTGGGTTCCACTTGTTTAAGCTAAGGTCATTTAAGTCTCTGTATTTAATCTTGGGCACTTTCTTCAATTAAGGTGTACGTGTACGGCTGATTGCTTTATTATTAGTTTATTTCTGTCTTATCTTGCTAATATTGTTAATATATGGCTTAATTTTTGCCTTGGTCTAAGTTTATTTTTTTTGTTTTTTTTTCATTTGTATCATTTATTTATACTATGTATCTTATTAATATGTCATTTTTAGCTAAAATTAGCCTTATTTGATCTTATTTCAGCCTTAACAAGTGCTTTAATTTCTATTGGAAAATTGGTTCATTATGACTTAATATGTTACATAATAAATCATTTTTGTCTTATAGAAAAGCTTTGGTCTCTGATCTCTGAATGCATACACTCTCCTTAAAATTATTTCTTAACATGGATTCATGGCAATTCAAATTAACAGGTGTATTTATTGGTCATAGAAGTCTGAGCAACTGGGTTGCTATGTTTGGAGCTCTATGAATGGTTTCGTAGGCTTCATTTGATAATTTGTACGCTTAACAGGACTATATCTTTCTAAAGGGAGTCTATATAAGGTAGGGGGGGGGGGGGGGTGGGGGGGGGGGGGGGGGGGTGTCTTGGGGGTAGAAATAGATTCAAGTTTACTATTGATTGAATTTCAATTTCCAATGTTTATAATTGAGAGGCTCTATTTGCTATAGCAACACTCGTTCTGAATTTGGCATGACAACGATAGACTTCTCACACACAAACAATCAATTAACACAGATATACATGACATAGGAGTGGTGGATTACAACACAAGTGACTTCAAATAGTAGGCTCTATCAACATTATCTGAGGATTATCTTAGCATATATACTCTCTATTAATGATACGCATATTCATGCAGACTGTATCTGAGCTATGTATATAACATCTATTAAGAGTCTCTTCATAGTGTTTATATGGGCAATTGGGTCAGAGTGTTGTTGTAATGTGCAAATGTGTTTTAAAAGTTTAAGTTAGAATCGTGCATGAGAGTTAAACAACGATATGCATCATCTAGCTTTTTCATAAGCTCATTCTGAAGCTTGATTTAATGTTGTTTAATAATATCTTCTTTGAGTGCTATAATAGTGTTCACTGTTGAGGGCTTAAATCGTCATCGTTTTTTAGGCTTATATCATCATAAGTGAAGGTGAATCGCAATTGCTTGCTCATATAGATTTAAGCTCAAAAGTGCTTATTTTTCAGTAAAAATAAAAAAAAATAGTAGTTGTTACATCAGCGAGAAAGTCATGAATTAGGTGCTTATTGGTAGCTATTCAAATGCTTAGGGGGTGAAATAAATGAACTAGGTGGGCTTTAATTAGTAGTGTGTGAAAATGATATACTACAGCTCATGATCTCTAAGTGAGCACTTATTATCATAGCGGACTCATGAGAAGCATCACTTTCAGTTGCTCTTAGCATCTTGACGTGAATTTATACAGTTCTTAGTTTCTTTTGGCTTATTTTAGACAAAGGGGGTATGGTAGGGTGAGATACATTTTGAGTGGCATAATTGTAAAGCTATCGATTCGTATGAAGAAATGAGCGTCAAATTCTTATTGCGAGAAGGTTGGAAAAGGATTTTTGGCAATCAGATAAGCAACTTATAAGCTTTCGAAAAAACCAGCACTTCTTCCGTGTCAAGGTGTTGGGGTAATTTTGAGGCTTGTACTGTATTAGTTAGCTAAGATTGTAAGTACAAAACCTGTAACGTTCTGGAAATCACAGCTCTTTTGGACTTTTTGGGTCTGTCATTGATATGCTTATTATTTATAAAGGTGTCTCCATCCATCCCCCACGGTTGCCTTTATTAAATTGTTGGCTTAAAACAATGCGCGCGACAACTTTCGTGTTTGAGTTTTGGTCTTAAAACAACGATTTTTAAATCTAGCCATTTGAGAGCCCTGATCGGTTCTGCGTGGTTTAAAGCCTACGTTTCTTGGCTGTAGAATTGTTGTCGTAGTTCTTGCCTCGGTAGTAGCAATCTTTCTTGGCTGGGGGGGGGGATGGCACCATTTCTGCTGGTAGGGTAGTTAAATTTGTGCATTAATTGAGTTTTTTTGGTTCCTCTTCATTTTCCGGCTCGTGTGTTAGGTTATGTGGTTCGGCATATAGATTGAAATTTAGCGGTTCTAAATACGCTATTATTTGCTTCCGTAGTTGTTAGTAAAGCAATAAAGCTATGGGCATTAGATATTGAAGATTGAGTTATCTATCTGTGATTGTCAATCAAACATCATACTATTCCTTAGCGTGCAAAACATAGTCAGAGTCTCCAACTCAATCTAAACTTACATACAGAGACAATCAGAAATATGTTGGGGGGGGGCGGGGGGGGGGGGGGGGGGGCGGGGGGGAGAGGGGGTGTTGGGCGTGCGGTGTGGGGGGGGGGGGGGGGGGGGGGTGGGAAGTTATTGTTGATGAAAAGAGGGTTATTATAGATATAGGGATTATGAAGTACAGGATTATGTTTATAATTGATTATCTCTTTTAGATGTTTTGTCTAGGGATAAGGATCTTAAGACTTTTTACGCTTGGGTCAAGGAGTGAATGAGTTGTATTTGCCTAGTATTTTATATATAGTATATTGTGAGCACCAATTTTTGGCCCATAATAGAGACGACGTAGCCCCGCACAATCAAACACAAACGAAATGAGTTGTAGAGGGTCACAAGTCGTCTCACACTATATCGTACAGTTGAACTATGACCAACTTAAAAAGTAATTAAATGAAACTCACAGACTATATAAGCCCAAAGTACGATTGGTGGAGGGTGGTTGGGATGGGGTGGTGGGGGGGGAGTTAGAATACTAAGGGGGGGGGGTGGGGGGGGGGCATCCACTTCCCTACGAAAATTTCTGTTGTCCAAGCAAAACACGATGAATTAGTCAAACAGAGTCTTTTAACTAGGTCACATTACGAAGGTCTTGTCAAGGAGAAAACAAAGGTAATAACGGATTTGAAACTTAAGGAAGAGAAAGATATTGACAAAATGATTTCAATGGAACATCAATTAAAGTTTTTGAATGAAATTTGTTTTACAAACGAAGTCAATCAATCCAAACCATTCATATGTTAGCACCCAAATGCCCTACATTTAATGGAAGACCTACCTTTGCCAATCCAATGTACCTCAAAAAGGCTCAAAATGAGCACCCAGGTTTGTATGCGATCACACAAGACCAATCTGATCCTGCAACCAGACTCATCCCCGATAGAGAAGAGATTCTGACTCTTGCCTGAGAGAGTCGATCTAAATTGAATAAAGACTTAGTCCAAACCATTGACTACACGAAGTTCAATAGTCTTTATGAAATTTTTCAAACCACCACCCAGCAATATGAAATCAGAGTAGCACAGGCAAATGCAATAAGAAAGAAAATGTGGAGAAAATCATTTGTAAAAACAAAACCAAATGTTTTCAAAAACATAGATTTCTTACCAGTGTCTAAATCAGTAAGCAAAAGTAGACAAGCATATAATGTCATGACAAACAACATTAATCATCTGAACAAACTCGTCAATCAAGCATGGGTAAAACATTCAAACGACCATCTTTATCTTCGACACCCAACTGCACAAGATATGGAAATCCTAGTTAAGAAATGTTTGATGCCTCTTGCCCTTAAGACTCAGAATGATAGTCTCGCGTTTATACATGAACTTAAGCAAGAAATGCATGCAGATTTAAAGTACGTTGAATCTCTTGAAGATGAATTGAATTGAGTAAGGCAAGAATTTTCCAACATTATGATATGCATTAGCAAGAATGGTGTGTCTACAGATGTTAGTTTCTTATTTGCTAACGTCATCCTGATTTAGAATGAGATCACTGAATTTACAATGCCTTATATCATCATAAAGTCATGGAATGTGACTGTCTTAGCCCAAAAGCTTTCTGAACAAACTATTTTGAAGCCAAAGAGATTTACACTGAGCTTTTACAGCATTTTGCAGATTAGAAACATGATAACGAAAACACTCAATTTCTCTTGAAATCGCTTTACAAGAATGTCAAGTACAACTGAAAAATGACACAGTTTGCAAAGAAAGAGCGTCCAATGTATTTCGAAAAGAACGTGAACAATATGTTGAAATACAAGATTTGAAAGCTCAACTGCAAGACAAGAACATGGCAATAAGTGTGAGTTGAAAAAACTACATTGAAAAAGCAGCAAGGGAAAATCTGTAGACACTAAGTATGATAAACATACTTTTGTTCGACAACCAAAATGCGCCAAAGGATTCCAAACCATCAGTTTTTAGGAAAAAGGTAAAGAAAAAAAGGAAAGAATGAAAAGACCGGCTCCTTTCAGACTCTCTTTAGAGGAAAATATTATGCAAAGAAAAAGTAGATTTCCCAAAACTACTGAGTCAGAGGGTTTTATCAAAAAACCAGTCACCTCCATAGAATTTTAACCTAAGACAGCAATGCAAGCTGTAGAAAAACAAATGAGTGATTAAACCTTGCATGTAACGATTGCAAGTAGTACCACACAAACAGAACACCACAGATGAATCAGACCTTATTAAAGGAGTACTAAAATCCTCGAAGCTTCTAACAACTACAGGAGTAGCATCACAAAACTAATGTAAGCAGACCACAAAGCTATGAGCAATCAAATGAAAGATAAAGGAACGTGCCATAACACTAGTCATGCAAGCTTAAGAAGACTGAAAGTAGAAGAACCACCCTAGGATTTTCTAGTATTACTAAATAAAACAAAGTCCTGTAACTGTCGTGTTTTAATGACATTTCAATTCCAGAACTTCGAATGCTAATGCAGTTTGTGCACTTGTGGAAAATGTGTGTAATTTAATTCCCGCAACATGATGCTTGTGTTTCTAAATCTCTTGAGACGTGAATGCCTCGAATCTAAGAAGCCAAAAAAATGTAGTGCCCATTAGTAACTAGGAAACCCAAAAGTCCAAGCGAACAAATCTGTTGCAACACCCCATAAGAAAACATTGCATCAAATCCACTATCACAAGATCCAAGAGTTACTATAGATTTACTAAGAAAACGAGTAAGGCGTGGAAATGGTGGATAGCACAACAATCGCCCATTCAACAAACAAATGGGTTCCTAAAAACACAGAAGAAATAGGGTTCCTAAGACACAAAATAGGCTGAGATTGGGTACCAAAAGCAAGGTAGATGTAATGAAAGTGTTCCGAAAGAGAGTTAGTTTTTGCCAGGATAATACATCTAGGAATATACTAATGTCTTGCAACTCACAACACTTTTAAGGACCAATTTGCTCATTGTTATCCATCGTCCTCACTTCTATGCAGTTTGTAACAAACCTTAACCTATTCCATTGTATGACTCTGATGCCCACCCAAGCATATGAACGGGCAAAGTATCACGGCTTGCAATTTTGTTGAAAATACTTGGGTAACACGGTTTCGTTTTGGCAATGATCAATTTGCTCCAATTCTCGTTAAGAGATTTGGTTCAAGGACACATCACGATCCAAAAGAGTTTACTACGTCGAAGGCTCAATCACAAACTTTTCTCAGTTGGTCAATTCGTAATGCTGATTTGGAGGATGCATTTCGAAATCCTACATATTTTGTTAGAGATCTTCATGGAAATACGACTTACTATCCGGCTAAATCGTGGATCTGATTCTCTTATACAATATCCCTTCAAGCAACAACCTCAATCATAAAGATAAACGTTAGTCGATAAGATTTGGATATTGGATTCCCAAAATGAAGCTGAGGATGTGAAGCTCGAGTGAACGAAGGACAAAACCACGAGCACGAGACGCTTTAAAATCCGGACAATCCTGGACATACAAAACCACAAAACACGGAAAATGGAAGAGGCGAGCCTCTCTCACAACACAAAACACTCATTCATTACTACTACTACTATAATCATATTAGGATAAGCATGGGTTGCCACCCACGAAGCGCTTGTTTTAGGTCACTTAGCTTGACCCGATCCCCCCATACTTGAACCGGTCAAGGGGGATAGAAATGGAGACACGGAACATCCAAAACATAGATGTCCTCTCCATAAGAGCAAGGAAAAATCTCCATCGGGCTTTCAAAAATTTTAATGACTTTGAAAGCTTTAGGGCCCCGATGAGATAATTTCAGAAGAAGAGAAGTATGAACTCTTTTAGAAGTTAGAATCCCGGGGTTGAAAACATTTTCCTCATTTTCTGATGAAAACAAGAGTAAAATTTCAGACCTGGGAACTTCTTTGTGGAAAGGAAGTTCATAAAGAGGAGGATTAAAATCCTCAAGAATTAAAGAAGCATTAGTGGTCTTCTTTACATTCTTTTCCATTGTTGCATGATTGGTGACTTCAAAATGGTTCTCATGAATGAGTATACCCGGATTAAATACCTTGTCCTCGTTGTTGGTCGAAGACAAAGCATCAACCTCGGAAAAATCCTCATAGAAAACCAAGTCACACTCGGGAAAAGGAAGGAAATCACTTGATCTAGGTGGATCAAGTTCATCAATCAAGATTTTAGAATCTTTGATTTTCTCTTCCTTGGAGTCAAAAGGATCATCATAAGTATTATCATTAACGGTCTCAAGATCAAAAAGTTCATCATCATAATCATCCCATAATGGTGGGGATGAGTAATCAAGAGCATGTTCATCGGTGAACATCTCAGAAATGGTATCAACAAGATTGTCATCAGGAGAATTTTTATCAACCGAATCTTCGAGAATATAATCCATTTCCTCGATAGGATCATGGTTAAGCAAATATTCTATCTCTCTAAGATCGGGTTTGATATCAAAGGGAAGGTAATCAATTCCTGGTGGAAATGCAAAATGAGCGAGTTCATCGGCGAATTCCTCAAGAAAATAGTCGCTAGTCTCAGAAATCGGGAGACTAGGTGAAGAAGAAGTGGTACTGCCACTTAAAGGATTATCATGATATGGAGGGAGATCTTTGGTTTTATCAAGATTTAGCAAGTTCTCAATAATGTCTCCCTCCGGATCAAAGATATCATCATTAACTTCCGGTGAAGTTAAGTCGGTATGAGAAGTGAGAGAAGAAGTGGGATTGCCACTTGGATGATTGGTAATCTTTTCATTTGCCAACAAGTCTTCAAGATATTCTTCGTGTGAAATATTGTAGATATCAATCATGTTGATTGATTCTTTTTGAGGTGTATTAGAATATCTTAAAGTGTCATTTCTCATATTCAAGATCAATCTTTCATCACCGTCACGGAGAATCATTTCTTCTCCGTGAACGTCAATCAAAGCACGAGCGGTCCGTAAGAAAGGTCTTCCCAAGATGAGGGGGACACGAGGATCGCTTTCATAATCAACGATGACGAAATCGGCAGGGAATGTAAACTTTCCAACCGGAACAAAGACATCTCTTGCAATTCCAGCCGGTGTACAAATTGTCCGGTTAGCTAGTTCAAGGGTCATGCGGGTGGAAATAAGCTCGGGTAAACCTAACTTTTTCCAAACCGAGAGTGGCATCAAGTTGATGCTAGCACCTAGATCGGCTAGGGCCTTGCACTTGAGCTCACTAAAACCACACGGAATGAGAAATTTCCCAGGGTCTCCAAGTTTCTCGGGTAACTTCTTAAGGATAACCGCTGAGCAATTTTCATTGAGGGGTGTATTTGCTAGCTCTAAAAGTTTCTCCTTATTGGAAAGGAGACTTTTAAGCATCTTTTGGTATTTCAGGATAAGAATCAAAGCATCGGCAAGAGAGATATTGATGTGAAGTTGTTTGAACATTTGCCAAAATTTGTGAATTTAGACTTCATCTTTCTCTTGCCGTTTTTCTTGGTTCATTCTTGAAGGATAAGGGATATGAGGGTGACGAGGATCCCTTTGGTGCACCACATAATTTCTTTGTGAAGGAGGTTTAGCTTTTTGGACAAGAGGAGGTGGGACCTTAATGGTATACTCTGCGAGTTCCGAGTCTGTTAAAGTCTCCTCAACACGTTCATCCTCCTTCGGATTAATGAATGGAGGAGGCATAGGAACGGAAGGTCCATCAAGAACAAGACCACTTCGAGTGGTGATGGCTTTCAATTCACCTCTCGAGTTAGCAAAGGTGTTGCTAGGGAGAGATCCCGAACCCGAGGTAGAAGCGATTGTTTGATTTGACATTGAAGCTTGAATTGAAGTTTGCATTTCATTTCTTAACTCATTTTTTACATTGTTAATTTGAGCTTGCATGGCTTTTATATTAACATCATTTATCTTCTTAATTTTCTCCAACTCACTTAAAGGTACAACTTGATTTTGTTGAATTGGAGCTTGATAAGATGTATCTTGATTGAAATTGTTTCCTCGATTATATCCTTGAGGTTGGCTAAACCGGTTTTGATTATTTTGCACATTAGGTTGAGCAAAACCCGGTGGTCGAATTTGATTAGCCACACTCGGAGGACGATAACCGGAATTACCCTGATTGTAGTTAACCGCGGCTGCTGAAACGTATCCTTGAATATTATCCCGATATTCTGGGAAAGTGTTGCCATCGGCGGCGAGACACTGATAATACGGATGAGCACCACCGCACATAACACAAACTTCCTCAATGGCTTTTATAGAAGCTGGAGGTGGGGTTGCTTGAAATTGTTTAAGAATAGTCGTCATGGCGGTAGTCACAGCACTTGTTCGCTGATTTACTGCATGAGTAAGTTTGGCTATATCGGAAGAAGAAGAATTACCATCACTTGATTTCACTTGAGAAACAATCGATTTGTTTCATGAATTACGGACCTTGGATTTGTTTTTGATAACCGTCAACACATCTCGAGTACTTTTTTTCCAAAAGATTACCACCGGCGGCAGAATTCAAAGAATCTTGGTCGGTTAGGTTTAAGGCATTGTAGAAAGTATCAAGTTGGTGCAATTCGGTGAAACCATGATGAGGACAAGCACGAAGGAGATCTTTGTACCGATCCCATGCCTCATGAAACGACTCATCAAAATTTTGTTCAAAGTTGGAAATTTCATTTCGGAGATTTGTCGTTCTTGAGGGAGGAAAGAATTCATTGATGAATTTAGAAACAAGATCTTCCCAAGTGAGAATATAACCGTTAATGAATTTGGACACAAGATCTTCCCAAGTGAGAATAGAACGAGGGGGTTCTTTTTCGAGCCAACGACGGGTTGCCCCCGCAAGAGAGAAAGGAAAAAGCATAAGCTTAATCGCCGAATTAGGCACATCCTTGTATTTGATTGTGGAAGTTATTTTGTTAAAACAACGAATGTAGTCGTGAGGATTGTCTTTCTAAAGTTCCGAAGAGTTGGTTCCGAAGTACATCCAAATTAAATTTTTTAATGAGACTATGCTTGAGCTCGAAATGCTCAGCAAGAATTGGTGGAACCACGATTGCCTCCGCATAACCCTCGGTGGGTGCACGGAGCAATTCTCTGCGCGCCATGAAAATTGATCGCCATTGTAACTTGGGTGATTTCTTCAAGAGAGAAAGATTGTTTTGAGACGTCTATGGTGAGACGTTTTGGCGTTTGTGGTGGTTGGATTAGGAAGAAGTATTACACGAGATTAGAAGAAGAACGGTGCGCTTGCACTAAAATAAAAATATTTTGGTGTTTCAATATATTTCACATTTATTTCTAAGGAACAAAAAAAAAAAAAAAAAAAAAAAAAAAAACGAGATCGAATAACTTAAACCAATAATCAACATGCTTCACGGTAGCTTCTAAAGAAAAACGCACAAAGGAGAGGGGAGTTAGGAAAGCGCGATGCTTTTTAAATCCTTTACTACTTTAGGGTCGTAGTTCCCTCGGATAACACTCCTTAAACCCCTCTTAGTAGTTTTCTTAAACTTTTATAGGTGGAGTCGGTACGTCGCTAGTGCACAAGGGCAAGTTTTGAATCTTTTGTTCGGGAACTTTTATGTTATGCTCAAGATGCAAGCATTATATTGATGATGATTTTTATTTCTTGATTAAGGACAATTTTTTTATGTTTTTGATTTTTTTTGATTTTATCTTATAAATACTAATAAAAGAAAATGAAAAATATTTTTGTATTTTTGTATTTTTATAAATAAAAGAAAATATTCACAAACGGGAATGATAACTTCACGAGGGAAGGGTCTTCAAAAACTAATCTTCAAACGTATTCACGAAAATCGCACACACCTCCCCTGCAATGGCGCCAAAAATGATAACATTTGAAACTAGCCTTTTTGTATATATAAATTATAATGAATATAATAAATATATAAGGATAATTTTCATAGATTTATAATTCATTATAGTATTAATAAGAATCCGAAAGACTCAAAGAATTCCTTTTATCCACAAGGAATCAAATATCTACTCGGGTAGTTCTCATCGACGAGGTGCGGGAATTGAAAATCGGATTACGTTTGTGATCGCGTGAATTGAATTGATACAGATTTTTTGGATTTGGTTTTCTAATTTCTACAATTAAAATGCAAAAACGATGAAAGAAAACCTAAAAACGAAAGCTAGAACGGATTTAAACCTAAAAACGAGAACGGGATTCGAATCCCGTTCTTTAAAAAACGAAATTTTGCAAAAATAACCCTAAGAGTGCAAAATTAATTTTCTAGGTGCAAAATGATAAAGAAATTTAAAAAAAGATTATATTTTTTTTGACTTTTTAAAATTTATTATGATTTAAACTGTTTTATCAAGAAAAAAATATATTAAAATAGTAACCGTATGAGAAAAATAGGAAAAAAATACAAAAAGTAGTTTAAGACATGCTGGATTTAAGGAAAAATAAAAGCTTTGATAGGTTGGCTGTTAACTAAGCCGGAAATATGACTAAACGTGGCTTAAAGGCTTATTTGAAAAAAAGAGGGTAAAAGAATTATGTGTGCAAGTTATGACAGAAAAGACCCAAGGGCAGGAGTGGTTTGTGTGTGTGGTGTTTAACGTGGGTGTAGAGTGGTGAGGTTGAGGGTTAGAGCATGCTCACCTCATCTTCACAATTTCCCTGTTTTTTACTTTTTGAAACTTTTTCTTTTTCCACACTTGTAGAATAAGCCAAAAGATTAAACTTTAAAAAGTGACTTTTTATACAACTTAAAAATAAGCACAGAAATAAGCAAAACAAAATGACAGTTTTACTTTTTTATACTAAGTCTAGATTAAGCTAACTGTTAGGCTATTTTTAGAACTATTAAGCTAGGGTAAATGAGAAATAAGCAAAAACAAATAACCAACTACACCTACTAAGCTCCTACAAATAAAAATAAGCTAAGAGATAACATGCAAATATAGTAAAAATGCAGATAAGCAAGAAGGTGAAATGATATGGCAAACAGCCTTTCGGGGAACATACCTTTGAGCTTATTTTTAAGATCAAAGAAGGATCCTTATGGCTTAAAGCATATAAGCTTAAAGCCTATCTTGGTGGCTATCTAAAACAACAAAGATAAATTAGTTTGAAACTTAAACACACTAAGAAAAAGCTAACTGAAATTAGCCATTCACATAGATGCACCCTTTTTTTTATTTCTTAAAAAGACAAAGGCTATAAGCAGGCCTAAAAATAAGCTTGGAAATAAGATCCAAAATGAGAATTAGGTTAAAACAAATTAAGTATGACTCCTAATGAGCTTATGCTCAAAATTTTAAAAGCTAAAAACAATTTTTACCTACTGAAATTTGAAAATCAAAATTAGACTTTTGAGACTAAAAACTAACTTAACAAAACTTTTGACATAGAATTGGCAAAACAAAAGTAAAATGAAAGGGACTATACTAATGTATTTGACAATAAAATACAACCAAAACATAACTTCTAAAGAATGTTTTGTGCTTAATCAAATAAGATCATTTGAAACTGATTTGTCAAGACAGTTTTGAGCACCATATTTTACCAAAACTTAAACAAACGTTTTACAACTTGTAAACCTTTTAAAAATCAATTAAAAACAGATTTAAAATGCTTCAATGATGGAAGAGTGAACCAAACTAGTTTATAATCCATATGAACCCACTTTTGGTTTTGACCCCAACACCCCTTAAGAAAACAAAAATCAATTTCTAAGCTGATTTTAAGTGTTTTAAGACAAGGTTTCAGAAAACAGATGATAAGAAACTAATATTAAACAACAATAAGCACAAAGAACACAGGTTTAAACAATAAAATAAGCAAATAAGCAAACAAGTAGTTAAAGGGGCAAATAAGGCAAATTTAACATAAAAACTTAAACCAAAGGACAAATAAGCTTTAAATTATGCATAAATATAGCAAAAATAACAGCAATAAGCACATAAAAAGCAAGAATATGCATAAAATAAGAGATGATTAGTAAATGCAAAAAAAATGAAAAAACATGACTTACAAAGGTCTATTAGCTTTTTGGCAAGAACAATAAGCTATCACAGCTTATTAAACTTTCATCATAGTTTTCATGAAGCTCTAACCAAGGGCCATTCCATAAACAACCTTGCTCCTTGCTTGACATAATTCCTTTTTGATTTTTTTTTGTGATTTTTGATTTTTTTTGACAGAATTTAAAATAAACTTTCAAACAAGCTTTTGATGTCTCAAAAGCTTATTATAGAGCTTAAAACACAGTATTAATAAACAAGTAATAATTCAATTAAGTTAAAGTAAACTGTAAATTTCATTCAAATAAAAATGCAGGTATTTAAAAGACAGATATTTAGAAGACAAGATAAGTAAATTGCAATATTAAAAAGGTACAAATCTGTTAATACAAGTGAATGGACTTAACAAAATTTGTTCAAAACGCATTACAATAACCTATGCTAGCCTATATCTAACTAATGCTTGGTTTTTGCTATGTTTCTTTTGTAAGAGAGCCTAGACTTGTGTTTGTTGTGTGAGTGAGTAGCCATAAGTCATCTTGGCCTTTAATCTATCTTGGTCCCCAAGTCAAATGATCAAGACCCTTGATTCGTATAGCTAATGGTTTTGTTTAGGATTGCCACATGAATTGGCTTCATATGGGTTGGGGTTTAAGATGGGATGGTGAAGTTTTGGCTGGTTGGAACAGTAAACGAGGGTGATATGTTGGATGGGAGAAGTGACAGGGTTTTATGGCTAGAAAGTGGGTTTAGGGGGTATAAGTTAAACTGGGTACAGGGTAAAGGTTTTGAAGGATGGCAGGACAAGTCCCTCAAGTTGTATAAGGGTTTTGACAAGGTAGTCCAAGTGGTTGTGTTAAGGTTATTTAGGATGTCGGCAGGTTGGGTCCTTGAGGGACTATATGTTGTGTTGCAGTATAGTCCTTGTGGTGATACAAAATTGGGGACTTGACAGGATTAGCCCCTCAAGGTGATATATGGTGTTGCACGTTAAGTCCTTATGGGATTAACAGACTTAAAGGGTTAACACAATTATAAGCTTTGGGCCATATAAGGATTATTTTGGGTCGGCTTGTGTTTTAAAGGAATTTGGGCCTTTTATCTAACTTTGGGCTTTTAAGTCTTCACATAATATACTAATGGGCTGACCCGGCCCATTAGATGCGGTTCGGGGTGGGCCCTTTAAGTATTTTTTGGATACGGCTTTGTTTGACCTTTGACTTTCGGGTTGACTTGACTTTGATTTCTTAGACTTTGGGCTTTGATTTGCTTTGTCTTTTTCATGCTCTTCCATTTCGTGCTCGGTTTTGTCTATTTTTGCTTGATTTTTTGCCGTTTTGTCGGATATCCGTTTCCTACACAATATAAATGAAAACATACAAATACAATGTATTTTTTCGTAAGTTTTTAGTCATTTATGTCCGGTTTATATGTAAAATGGTATGTGTAATTAAGCACATACCACTGGTGCTGACAATCATCCACCAATGTTGGACAAAGACCTGTATGATTCTTGGAAAAGTAGAATGGAGCTATACATGCAAAACAGAGAGAACGGAAGAATGATACTTGAATAATCAAACAAACAATTTTCTCATTTCGGATACTATAGAAGATAAATGGGGTGACCTAGGACAAAGAAATATTTCTAATTATCTGCTATAGAGTAATCAAGATGATTGTGATCTCAGGGCAAATCAGATCTTTATTCAAGGTCTACCATCTGATTATCTATTCCTTGTTAATCATCACAGAGTTGCCAATGATCTATGGAAAAAAGTTCAACTTCTAATGCAAGGTATCTCTTTGACTAAGCAGGAAAAAGAGTGTAAACTATATGATGCATTTGATAAGTTTACTCACATCAAGAGGAAATCACTTCATCAATATTACTTGAGATTCACTTAGCTGATCAATGAAATGAACATCTACAAAATGAAAATGGAGCAATTTCAAGTTAACACCAAGATCTTAAACAGTCTTCCACCTAAATAGAGTAAGTTTGTGACTGATGTCAAGCTTGTAAAAGATTTTCATACTACCAACTTTGATCATCTTCATGCATATCTTGAACAACACAAGCTCCATGCCAATGAAGTCCGTCTCATACGTGAATGTAGTTTGCATTAGCTGCAAATCATTAAATGACACCATCTCACTTCAATACTTATCAGTCTTCATACAACAATCCCCAGTTTCAAAAACAACAATAGTTTTCACCATCTCAGTCTCCTTAATATGGATCAATTCATCCTACATCTATCTCTTTTCCTCCTCCTCCGTTGTTGTTGTTGAGAGAGATGTAGGTGATTTGATCCATATTAAGGAGACTGAGATGGTGAAAACTATTGTTGTTTTTGAATGGAAACGGGGGATTTGTTGTCATGAAGACTGATAAGTATGAAGTGAGATGGTGTCTTTATATGTTTTGCAGGCTAAGCAAACTAACATTCCGTATGAGACGGACTTCATTGGCATGGACTTGTGTGTTCAAAGATATGCATGAAGTTGATCAAAGTTGGTAGTATGGAAAATCTTTTACAAGCTGGAACATCAGTCACAAACTTACTCTATTAAGGTGGAAGACTGTTTAAGATCTTGGTGTTAACTTGAAATTGCTCCATTTTCATTTTGTAGATGTTCATTTCATTGATCAGCTAAGTGAATATCAAGTAATATTGATGAAGTAATTTCTTTGATTGAGTAACTTTCTCAAATGACATCATATAGTTACACTCTTTTTCCTGCTTAGTCAAAGAGATACCTTGCATTAGAAGTTGAACTTTTTTCCATAGATCATTGGCAACTCTGTGATGATTAACAAGTGAATAGATATCAGATGGTAGACCTTGAATAATGATATGAGTTGCCCTGAGATCACAATCATCTTGGATTTTCTCTATAGCAGATAATTTAGAATATTTCTTTGTCCTGGTCACCCCATTTTCTTCTATAGTAGGCCAAATGAGTAGACCGTGTTCTATTGATTCAAGTATCATTCTTCCGTTCTCTCTGTTTTGCATGTATAGCTCCATTATACTTTTCCAAGAATCCATACAGGTCTTTATCCAACATTAGTGGATGATTGTCAGCACCAGTGGTATGTGCTTAATTACACATACCATTTTACATTTAAACCGGACTTAAATGACTAAAAAACTTACGAAAATTTCATTTGTCTTTGTATGTTTTCATTTTACTATTGTCGTAGGTAACGGAATATCCGTAAACGGCATAAAATCAAGCAAAAATAGACATAAACAGAATGCACGAAATGAAGAGCATGAAAGACATGTCAAATCAAAGCCAAAAGTCTAAGAAAGTCAAAGTCAAGTCAACCCAGGAAAAGTCAAAAGGTTCAAACCCGTAAGCACCGTAACCTAAATACTTGATGGGCCACCGACCCATCTAATGGGCTGGGTTAGCCCATTAGTATATTATGTGAAGACTTAAAAGCCCAAAGTTAAGTAAAAGGCCCAAATTCCTTTAAAACACAAACCGGCCCAAAAACTATCCTATATGGACCAACAGCTTATAACTGTGTTAACCCTTTAAGTCATGTTTATCCATTCAAGGACTTAACGTTGCAACACCATATAATAACCTGAGGGGCTAATTCCTGTCAAGTCAATTTTGTATACACAAGGACTATACTGCAAACACCACATATATCCCTCAAGGACCAACCTGCATCATCCTAAAATCCTTAACACACCACTTGGACTTTACATTGCAAAACTTATACAACTTGGGGACTTGTCCTGCCTCCTTCAAAACCTTTACCCTGTACCCAGTTTTAAACTTATACCCCTAAACCACTTTCTAGCCATAAAAACCCTGGTTCACTATCCCCATCACTTTCACCTCCGTTTACTGTTTCCCAACCAGCCAAAAAAAACTATCACCATCCCTCTAAAACCCTCCCCATTATGAAGCCACGTTCATGGTGGCAATCCTAAACAAAACCATTAGCTATTACGAATCAAGGGTCTTAGATCATTTGGGATGGGACCAGATAGATTAAAGGCCAAGATGACTTATGGCTACTCACTCACACAACAAACACAAGTCTTGGCTCTCTTACTAAAGAAACATAGCAAGAAGACCAAGCTTTTAGTATAAATAGGCTAGCATAGTTATTTTAGCTTTTGTCAAATTTTGTTAAGTCCATTCACTTGTATTAACAGATTTGTACCTTTTTAATATTGCAATTTACTTATCCTTGTCTTCTAAATATATGTCTTTTAAATACCTGCATTTTATTAATGAAATTTACCGTTTTTACTTTCAGATTATTGTCATTTACATAACTTGTTATTTTATACTGTGTTTTAAGCTCTATTATAAAGCTTTTGAGACATCAATAGTTTGTTTTGAAAGTTTATTTTAATTCTGTCAAAAACATTACAAAAATAAAAAAAAACAAAAAGGATTCTTGTCAAGAAGGAGCAATGGTTTATTATGGATTGGCCTTGGTTTTTAGCGAGCATCATGAAAAGCTATAGGAAAGATTAATAAGCTGTTGAGAGCTTATTGTCTTGCCAAAAAGCTAAGGACCTTTGTAAGTTCACTTTTTTTTTCATTTTTTGCATTTTACTATTCATCTGCTTATTTTATGCTTATTCTTGCTTTTTATTGCTTATTGCTGTTATTTGTTGCTATTTATGCTTATTTAATGCTTATTTGTCCTTTGTTTAAGTTTTTATGTTAAATTTGCCTTATTTGCCCCTTTAACTGCTTGTTTGCTTATTTGCTTATTTTATTGTTTAAACCTGTGTTCTTTGTGCTTATTGTTGTTTAATATTAGTTACTTATCATCTGTTTTCCAAAACCTTGGCTTAAAACACTTAAAATCAACCTAGAAATTGATTTTTGTTTTCTTAAGGGGTGTTTGGGTCAAGACCCAAAGTGGGTCATATTGGTTTATAAACTAGTTTGGGTCACTCTGCCATCTTTGGCAAGCATTTTAATCTGTTTTTAATCTGATTTTAAAAGGTTTCAAGTTGTAAAAGTTTGTTTTAAGTTTTGGTCAAAAAGGTGCTCAAAACTGTCTTGACAAATCAGTTTCATATGAGCTTATTTGATTAAGGCTTCAAAACAGTCTTTAGAGGTTTGGTTTGTGTTGTTTTTAAGTGTCTAAATACATTTACGTATGTCTCTTTCATTTTACTTTTGTTTTAGCCAAATTTCTATGTCAAAAATTTTGTTAAGTTAGTTTTTTAAATTGTCTCAAAAGTCTAATTTTGTTTTTCAATATTTCAGTCGGTTAAAATTTGTTTTTAGCTTTTTAAAAATTTTGAGCATAAGTCTTTAGGAGTCATACTTAATTTGTTTTAACCTAATTTTCATTTTGGAGCTTATTTTCCAACTTATTTTTAGGCCTGCTTATAGCCTTTGTCTTTTTAAGAAATAAAAAAAAGGGTGCATCTATGTGAATGGCTAATTTCAGTTAGCTTTTTCTTAGTGTGTTTAAGTTTCAAACTAATTTATCTTTGTTGTTTTAGATAGCCACTTGGACAGTCTTTAAGCCCATATGCCCCCATTAAGCCATAAGGATCCTTCTTAGAGCTAAAAAATAAGCTCAAAGGTTGTCCCCAAGGCTGTTTGCCTATCAGTTTGCACCTTCTTGCTTATCTGCATTTTCTAGCTTATTTGTTGTTTATCTTAGTCTTATTTTTATTTGTAGGAGCTTAGTAGGTGTGTAGTTGGTATTTGGTTTTTGCTTATTTCTCATTTACCTATCTTAATTAGTTCTTAAAATAGCCTAACAGTTAGTTAATCTAGACTTAGTTATAAAAAAGTATAACTGTCATTTTGTTGGTGCTTATTTTCTGTGCTTATTTTTAAGTTGTATAAAAAGTCACTTTTTAAAGTTTAATCTTTTGGCTTATTCTACAAGTGTGGAAAAAGAAAAAGTTTCAAAAAGTAAAAACAGGGAAATTGTGAAGATGAGGGTGAGCAAGCCTCGAACCCTCAACCTCACCAACCTCTACCCGTTTAAACACCACACACACAAACCACTCCTGCCCTTGGGTCTTTTCTGTCATAACTCTTGCACAACTATACTCTCTTTTCATCTTTTTTTTAAAATTAGCCTTTAAAGCACGTTTAGCTTATTTTTCGGTTATTTTAAGCCAATTTAAAGCTTTTTTTCTTTAAATCCAGCATGTTTAAACTACTTTTCTGTATTTTTTCATATTTTTCTCATATCGTTTACTATTTTTAATATATTTTTCTTTTTAAAACAGTTTTTAAATCATAATAAATTATTAAAAAGTCAAAAAATATTAATCTTTTTTTTAAAATTTTCTTTTATCATTTTGCACCTAGGAAAATTAATTTTGCACTCTTAGGGTTATTTTTGCAAAATTTCGTTTTTTAAAGAAGGGGATTCGAATCCCGTTCTCGTTTTTAGGTTTAAATCCGTTCTAACTTTCGTTTTTAGGTTTATTCAATCGTTTTTGCATTGTAATGGTAGAAATTAGAAAACCAAATCCAAAAAAATCTGTATCTATTCAATTCACAGCGATCACAAACGGTTATACGATTTTCACATTCGTCATCGTCGTGAACGTACCCGTGTAGATTTTTGATTTTCCTTTGGATAAAAGGAATTTCTTTGAGTCTTTCGGAATTCTTATTATTACTATAATTGAATTATAATCTTGAAATTATCCTTATATATTTATTATATTCATTATAATTTATATATACAAAAAGGCTAGTTTCAAATGTTATCATTTTTGGCGCCATTGCAGGCGTGGTGTGTGCGTTTTTCGTTGAATTCGTTTAGAAGATTAGTTTTTGTAAGTCCCTTCCTTCACCCCATCGTGAAGTTAACATTACGTTGTGATTTTTTCTTTTATTTATAAAAATAACAAAAATACAAAAATATTTTTCATTTCTTTTATTAGTTATTCTATAAGATAAATCAAAAAAATCAAAACATAAAAAAATTGTTCCTTAATAAGAAATTAAATATCATCATCAATATAATGCTTGCATTTTGAGCATTATCATAATAAGTTTCCCGAACAAAGATTCAAACTTGCCTTTGTGTCACTTAGCGAAAGCTCCGTACGTATTACACACTTTAAAAGTTTAAGAAAACTCTAGAGGGGTTTAAGGAGGGGTTGTTCCGAGGAACTACGACCCCTAAAGGAGACAAGGTTTGTTAATAGCTTAGTCCGCTTTCTCTCCTCCGCTCCTTTGTGCGTTTTTCTTATTTATGAGAGTAACGTGAAGCTTGTCGATTATTGGTTTAAGTTATTCGATCTCGTTTTGTCCTTAAAATAAATTGTGAAATATATTGAAAAACCAAAAATATTTTAATTTTTAGTGCATGCGCACTCGTTCTTCTTCTAATCTCGTTGGTAATTCTTCTTCTAATCCAACCACCACAAACCCAAAACGTCGTAACCATAGACGTTCAAACTTTCTTCTCTCTTGAAGTATCACCTTAGTGACATTGGCCGATCATTGTTCTATGGCGGCGCGGAATTGATCCGTGCTACCACCGCTGGGGTTATGCGGAGGCAAATCGTGGTTCCTCACCTATTCTTGCTGGTGCATTCGAGGCTCAAGCATATCTCTTTATTATGATGGATTCGGACAATTTCTTCGGACTTGAGAAAGACAAATCCTCACGACTACATTCGTTGTTTTAACAAAATAAACTTCACAATCAAATACAAGATGTGCCTTAATTCGGCGGATTATAAGCTTATGCTTTTTCCTTTCTCTCTTGCGGGGGCAACCCATCGTTGGCTTGAAAAGAACCCCTCGTTTATTCTTCACTTGGGAAAGATTCTTGTGTCCAAATTCATTAACGCCTTTCTTCCCCCATCTATGAACGAAAAACTTCCGAAATTAGATTCAACTTTAACAAAAGTTTGATGAATATCCATTTATGAGGGTGAGGATCGATACAAAGATCTCCTTCTTCTTTTTTTTTTTTAGTATTTATGTTGTCCTCATCCTTGGTTCACGTATTGCACCAACTTGATACTTTTCTTACAATGCTTAAACTCCGACCGACAAGATTCCTTGAATTCTGCTGACGGGTGGCAATCTTTTGGGAAAGAATGTACTCAAGATGTGTTGAAGATTATCGAAAACAATTCACGGTCGCAATTCCACGAAACAAATCGGTTGTTTCTCAGAGAAATTGAGTTGATTGGTAATTCTTATTCTTTCGATACAGCCCAAACTTTAATGCATAGTAACATCAGTAGACGTTTCGCTCCTTTATATTCTTCCGTTTTTAGTGCTGTGGACTAACGCTATGACGGCTATTCTTAAACAATTTTCAAGGCACCCCACTCCAGCTCGTAAAAGCCGTTGAGGAGAATTTGTGTTACTTTGCAGGTGGTGCTCATCCTTATTATCAGTGTCTCTACGCCAATGGCAACCACTTTCCCATAATATTAGGATAATATTCCATGGATACGTGTTTTGCAGGCAGACAAGTAAAATACAATCTAGGGTATAATTATCCGGTTATCGTCTTCCTCCAGTGTGTTAAACAAATTAAGACCACGGGTTTTGTTCAATAAAAACGGGGAACAATAATCAAATTGTTTTAGCCAAACCCTCAAGGATATAATCAGAGGAAACAATTTTAATCACAATCCTACTTTCAAGCTCCATTCAAAATAAACCAAAGGTGTTCCTTTAAGTGAATTGGAGAAAATGAAGAAATAAATGATGTTATATTAAAAGGCCAATGCATGCTCAAATTAACAATGTGAAAAATTGAGTTAAGAAATTGAAATGCAATTTCAATTCAAGCTTCATGTCTAATCATACAAACGGATTAAGAACACATGATGGCTAGCTTTTTTCAATTATGAACACGCTTCTACTTTCGGGTACGGGAATCTCTCTCCTAGCTACACCGTTGCTAACCCGAAGGGTTGAATTGAAGCCATTTACACCGAAGTGGTCTTGTTCTTGTTGGATCCTTACCGTCTCTAATGCCTATCCATTCATAAATCCAGAGGAAGATGAACGTGTAGATGAGACTTTAACGGACACCCGAAACATGGTGAGTTTACCATTAGGTCCCACCTCCCTATGCTATAAAGAAGCTAAACCTCCTTCTCAAAGAAACTTTGTGATTCACCAAAGGGATCCTCGTTACCCT
The DNA here is from genome assembly GCA_026074375.1 of Tanacetum coccineum. Taxonomy (NCBI): domain Eukaryota; kingdom Viridiplantae; phylum Streptophyta; class Magnoliopsida; order Asterales; family Asteraceae; genus Tanacetum; species Tanacetum coccineum. The sequence goes on along the minus strand of BQNB010049015.1, from coordinate 6,298 downwards.
CATATCCCTTATCCTTCAAGAATGAACCAAGAAAAATGGCAAGAGAAAGATGAAGTCTAAATTCACAAATTTTGGCAAATGTTCAAACAACTTCACATCAACATCTCTCTTGCCGATGCTTTGATTCTAATCCCGAAATACTAAAAAATGCTTAAGTCTCTCCTTTCTAACAAGGAGAAACTTATTGAATTGGCAAACACACCCCTCAATGAAAATTGCTCAACGGTTATCCTTAAGAAGCTACCTGAAAAGCTAGGTGACCCTGGGAAATTTCTCATTCCGTGTGGTTTTAGTGAGCATCTAGTGCAAAAGCCCTAGACCATTCTAGGTGCTAGCAAATTTGAATATAAAAAAAAAAAAAAAAACAATTAAAAAAAAAAAAAAAACTTGTTGCCACTCTCGGTCTATGGGAGTAAGTTAGGGATTACCCGAGCTTATTTCCACCAAATGAACTCTTGAACTTGCTAACCGGGATATTTGCACTCCGAAAGGAATTGCAAGAGATGTCTTTGTTCCAGTTGGAAAGTTCACATTCCTCGCTGATTTTGTCATTGTTGATTATGAGAGCGATCCGTGAGTCCCCCTCATTTTGGGTAGACCTTTCTTACGGACCGCTCGTGCTTTGATTGATGTTCATGGAGAAAGAAATGATTCTCCGTGACGGTAATGAAAGACTAATCTTGAACATGAGAAATGACACCTCAAGCTATTCAAACGAACCTCATCAAGAATCAATCAACATGATTGATTTCTACAATGTTTCACATGAGGAAATTCTTAAAGATTTGTTTGCAATAAATCATCAAAGTGGCAATCCCACTTTTTCTTCTCATATCGATTTAACTTCACTGGAAGTTATCAATCAATGAGTTGGCAATCCATCGATTCTAGGAACCCGAGACAAGTTCTTATTGCTTCTTCCCCGACACTTATTTCCATCGAAGAAAGTGATTTAATTTGGGAAGAATTCGAAGCTTATCTCGCAAGTGATTCATTTCCACCAGGAAATAGTAATCCTTCATCTCCTCTCCCTCCTTTTCATAATTCTTTAAGTGGTAGTACTACTTTCTTTATCACTAGTCTCCGATTTCTGAGGACTAGCGACTATTTTTTGACGGGAGTTCGACGATTGAACTCCGCTCCACATCTCGTTTCCACAGGAATTGATGATCTTCCCTTTGAGGCCGAAATACGCATCTTCAAGAATTAGTGTATTTTGCTTATACAAATGATACTATCAGGAAATGGTTTCTATTCTCGAAGATTCGGTGATGAAAATTCTCCTAATAACAATCTTTGTGCTACTTTTCTGAGATGTCACGATGAACATGCTCTTGATTATTCATCCCCACCATTATGGGATGATTATGATGATGAATTTTTTGATCTTAATGATGATACTTATGATGATCCATTTAACTCCAAGGAAGAGAAAATCAAAGAGTCAAAACTCTTGATTGATGAACTTGATCCCCCTAGATCAAGTGATTTCCTTCCTTTTCCCGAGTGTGACTCGGTTTTTCTGATGAGGATTTTTCCGAGGTTGATGCTTTGTCCTTCGACAACAAACGAGGACAAGGTATTTAATCCGGGTATACACATTCATGAAAACCTCTTTGAAATCACCAATTGTGCAACACCGGATAAGAATGTAAAGAAGCTCACTAATACTTTTTTAATTTCGTGAGGATTTTAATCCTCCTCTTTATGAACTTCTTTCCACAAAATAAGTTCCCCAGGCTCGGAGCTTTACTCTCGTTTCATCCGAATTGAGGAAAAAGTTTTCTACCCCAGGATTCTAATTCTAAAGGTTCATACTTTCTTCTCCCGAAATTATCTCATCGGGGCCTAAAGCTTTTCAAAACTTATCAAATTTCTTGAAATGTACCCGATCGGAGATTTTTCCTTTGCTCTTATGGGTGTGGAAATCCGAGTCTTGGATGTTCCGTGTCTTCACATCTATCCCCCTTGACCAGCACAAGTATGGGGGGATCGGGTCAAGCTAAGTGACCTTAAACAAGCGCTTCGTAGGTGGCAACCCATGCTTATCCTATATTATCGTAGTAGTAGTAGTATGCTAAGTTATGTAGTAATGAATAAGTTTTTGTTGTGTGAGAGGCTCGCCTCTTTCCTTTTCCATGTTTCGTGTTTTGTGTTGTATTGTCTAGGATTTCCTGGATTTTTAAAGCCTCTCGTGCTCGCAGTTTTGTCCATTGATCACAAGAGCTTCACATCCTCAGCTTCAATTTGGGAATCCGATATCCAAATTTATTCGAACTAACGTTTTTCTTTAAGCAACAATTAATAATTGGCCTTAGGATTTACGTAGAGACCCTCTTCTTAAAAAAACTTGAGGACAATGTTGTAATTCTAGATGGGGTGGGGGGGGATCTTTCGATTTGATTATACCGCAGTAGTTGTTTTCACGTAATCCGTTTTTTACCACAACATTTCAAAACAAATGAAAAATTTTAAAATTTTCAAAAAATAAAAATAAGTGTTTTGTCACAATTTTGACTATCTATGGGTAGAATAAGAGTAAATTTTGACTCGATCGAGCGTGTTGAGCTCTAGCTTGTTCCTTAACTTTTAGACAAAGTGTTCGCGGATCTTCGCGAAAAACGATAAAAGAAAAATAGATTGAGTTAATATAGTTAGATGCAAAACAAGGATTTATTTGGAAAATCTATAAGAGACTCTACAGTGTAGTTTGTGCCTTTTTATCCATATGCTTCTAAACCGGACTAATAAATAGTGCTAATTTTTGAAAATTAAACTTAAATCAACAATTTTTGAAGTATAGTCGATATCAATAATTTTAGTTCAAATTTATACTTAAATTTTCTAAAAACGAAATTTTCTCTATATCATGGTAATATAAAGTGTAATAAAAAATGTTGGTAATAATATAATTATAAGCTTGTGGGTGATAAAGTTTGCTCGGCTGCATTCTTGCCGGTCACAACGATGTTTGCAGCCTTCATAAAGAAAGCCATAGTAAGTTATAATAATAGAGACTGATAAAGGTGATGCTTGCATCTTTCCGGCTCACAAACCGATGTTGCAAAGCCTTCTATAAAAGGTCGAGGATTTCTTAGAATTGAATTAACTGTATTAAGTGTAGCAAATGTGAGTTAATATCATAGGGAAAATCTCTTTTTCTTAACTTTTAAATATGCTTTTGAAAATAAGACTATTTTATTTAAGTTTTTTCACATAAGCTATTGTATTTACGGGAAGCTAAGATGTCTTTGAAACTGAAGGTCATTGACTTCACCGATACTAGTTTCTGTGGGTTCGTCAAAGCCTGGTCACCTTTAGCCGCAAGGTTGGGATGTGCCGGTACGAAAGTCGCTACATGGGATGAATCTGCCATTCAAAACTATTATTCTCGGGTGCAAACGGGCAAGCATAGATTTTTGCAAAAAACGTTGATCATGGTTGAAATTCGGAAATGGATACATTCACCTAATGATATAATAATTGTCGGGAGTAAAAAGTTCATAAGTTGCAAATATGAGTAGTGTTAGCATCTTAACTTATATTTAACGGTGATTTCGTTTTAAGCTTGGTTTGGAATAAGTGAAAAGTCAGGAACGATGAATTTATCCTTTTTAGGGGCATTTTAGGATTAAAATGCATATGTTCTAATGTCCTAAAAGTTATAAAAGAAACTGATTCGCCGAGACTTACTCCTTAAAACATATATATATATATAAATAAACTCAAGGATGAGAATCCGCGAGACCAAGTAAACCGGAAGCAGTAACATAAATACACCAAGGGACGAAATCACGCGAGATCAAGAAAACCTGAAGCAGTATAGAGTGTTCCCGGGTCGTTATGTCCCAACGAGGCTAGAATGGAATATCGAAAGACGATTGATGATTGATGTTTGTATATGACAAGGATGTGAATATGATTGGATACTAAACTTAATAAGCAATTGAACAAGAAGATAATTAAGGAACATAAGCTAGAACAAGCATAAAAGCTAGGAATGGCAAAAACACTTAAAACTTTTACACAAAGGCACAAATAAGCTTAAATAAATTTAAGACAAATCAAATAAGCTAAACTAACTCTAAATAAGTAAATTCAAAAAGCAATTAAGCTAAATTAAGCAAGTTAAACTCAATAGTACTAACAGTTTTAACTACCAGTACTAACTTGGAGTTAGTACTGCTAGGCTAAAGTTAGTACTGTTAGCTTAGGGTTAGTACTGCTAGGCTAACAAGACTCAGAGAAACAATAAATAAGCAAACAAGCTAAAACAGAAGTTCACCTAACCTTAATTAGCACTTAGTAATAGGAATAAGCAACTAGAGTAAACTAAAATGATAAATAAGCTAGAAAACTAAAACTGATAAATTCTTAAAATTATTTTGAAAAGGCAAATAAGTTCTACTGAAGACAGTAAACTAAAATAGGCTTAATCTACTCTAAAAAGCTAAACCAATCTTAAATAAGTAGAAACAATAAGCTAATAAGCAGAAATGGTCTAACAGTACTAACAGTACTAACTTGTAGTTAGTACTGGTAGCTTTAAGTTAGTACTGCTCCAAAAGTGAACTAGCAGTACTAACTTAAGGTTAGTACTGCTAGTTGAAAATACCCCTTAAAAATCATTTTTCTTTCAAACTAATTAAAAACAGATTATCTATTAACAAAATAAGACACTTATAAGCAATTTTAATTAAGAATAAGCACTTAAATAAGCTGAAATGGCCTAGCAGTGTTAACTCTAAACTGACAGTTTTATCAAATGAACTAACAGTACTAAGTAAGAAAGTTACACAAATTACTTTTACACTAATAACTCAGCAAGATAGGCACTATAAGCAGTTCTATAGTAAATAAGGATAATAAGAAAAAGAGAGACTTACAACACCCTTGCTCAAAACAAGGTCAAACAATGAATCTACAAGCTCTAGCTTGTATAAAACAAGCTAGTGAGAGTCCATAAGCCCATCCAGAACTGGCTTATCATCCATAAATTAAGCTGTGGTAGATTTGAGAGTGATTTGTGTGATTTTCTCTTAACTACTTAACTATTTATTTTTTTACTTAATGAAAACAGCTTATAAGTAAGCTATGGTGAGAGCTTTTTGAACACAAAACAATATGATTAAGAAACTTAACATTGGTATTGTAAATTGATTTAAAAACTCAAATTTGCATTAAAACTTGAAAGTGTTACAAAGCTGAAAGTAAAAAGCTGTAAATGACTTAAAAATTAAGCTAGGATTAAAAACTGAAAATTAATTAAAAACTAGATTCTAAGATGCCTCAAAGGCTTACAAAAGGCTCTATTTATAGCCGAAGTCTTCATCTCTTGGACTTGCAGCTTGTTCTTCTTTTGTGAGAGCAAAAACTAAGTGTGCTTGTTGTGTGAGGTGATTTTTAATCAAATCCCAGCCTTTTATTTCATTTGTGCTTCTTTGGAGCAATCTCAGCCATCGAAATGCTTTGGGAATGGTGAGGGATTGCCAACATGGCACTTATACAACTGGGGGGGTTGGTAGTAGGGTGGATGAAATGATTTTGGCTAGGGTGTTGAGAGGTTTTGCAGGGGAGAAGGTATGGGACGACATCCAAGTTGTACTGGGTTTTGGGGCGGGAAAGATGGCTTTTTGGGAAGTAGGCAGCTTTGGTCCCCTCAAGTTGTATAACTTGAATGCAATCTTTGCCTTCTTTGCAATTTTGACCCTTGTCTTTTTCTTTTGCAATACAACTTGAGGTTTGGCAGTTTTAGTCCCTCAAGTTGTATTTTCTTCATGTGGATGACTTTTGACTTTGACTTGACTTGGTCTTTTCCACTCCGTGCTCGGTTTTGTTTGTTTTTGGCTTTCTTTTTGTTCTTTTCTTGAATATCCGTTCCTGCACAATACAAATGCAAACATACAAATACAATGTATTTTTGGTACGTTTTTAGTCTTTTAAGTCCGTTTTTAATGGAAAGTGGTATGTGTAATTAAGCACATACCACTAGTTGAGGAAACTCAGCTTGTGGTTGTGGTGAAATTATTGGGGAATGATATGCATTTTGAGGAACGGATAGTGTTGGATGCCTGATTTTGAGGATGGAATTCTTGTTGATATGGTTGTGGATGATGAGTTGTTTCATAAGTTGATGAGTATGGTTGAGAAGAACGAGTTGTTTGAGGAGTTGATGATAGCTGTTGTGGATACTGTTGTGGATCATATCTTGACGCCATCAGCTAAGGTAGACATCTTGATAATATTATAGTAAGATATGAAGTTGATCGAACAGTGATAAAGGAGGATAGTGTTAAAG
>BQNB010049014.1:0-38225 GCA_026074375.1 Tanacetum coccineum | reverse complement strand
GACCTCCGTTTTAGTTCTAGTTTTCTTTATTTTTCAAATTAAGTTAATTAGAATTTAATTTTGATTTTTAATTTAATTTAGCATTTATTTTCTTAATTTTTAGTATTTAGGTTTCCCGATACCTAATTTTGTTTCCCGTAGTTTTTAAGATCCCCATTTCCTATATCTGTTTCCCGTAGATTAAATTAGGTTTTATTTAATTAATTTTAGTTGTAATTATATCAGTGTTTCCATCATATCTAAATATTCTTCATCATTCAATTTCTCATCAAACCAGGATTACTTTCAATTGCAGCCTCGTTGGGACATACGACCCGGGAATATCTCTTCCGGAATCTTTTTATTATTGATTCTTACTTGTGTATTTTATCCTTTTGTGGAATTTGACCTTTTGCCTTGGTCAAGGGCATTCGGTCAGGATCTGTATTAGGGTTGCTATATAAGTATGTACTATACCACGAATCACGTATCAAACTTCAAAGTGAACTGCCACCGACTTAAGTACTACTTCGGAGGGGACACACCAACCATGGTTGTCCCAGATCTCCAAACTTTCCCTAAGGACGAATGAATTCAGGGATCGAGTCAAGCTATGTGACTAAGTTACCAAAAACAAAGCGCTTTGTGGGAGGCACCCCATGCTTATCCATTTTCCAATTTTCTTTCTAGTTTCTAATGTGTTGTGAGGAGGCTTGTACTCTTCTGTTCTTTGTGTTAGTTGTTTGTACTTATGAATTTTTACAGGATAGACCTAACTTTTCTGAAGACTCTCGTGTTCGGTGTTTTGTCACAGTCCACTCGAGCTTCCTAGCCTTTGCTTGCCATTAGTTTGGGGAAATCCGATATCCTAAAGATTATTATATGACTAACATTGATCTTATGCAACACTTGATAAACGGCCTAAACAGATTTTTGTTATACTTTCTTCATGTTTGAGTGATGCATTCGACTTTTTTGAGTTTAGTATGGGGTTTTTAAGTCTTAGGCTAGGAACTGAGGAACCAATGTTTATTTAAAGTTATTGGGGTAGTATATCTTCGATATGATCTTGCCTACTTTTATCCGTTGTTCTCACATACCCCGTTTTCCCATCAAAATTTTCAAAAATATGAAAAAAATTTAAAAATTTCATAAATAAAAAAAATTAATGTTTTTGTCACAATTTTGACTTTCTTGCTGGGTAAGAATAAGAGTAAATTTTGACCCGAATCGAGCGTTTGTTTGGCTCTAGCTTGTTCCTTAACTTTTAGGCTAAGCGTTCGCGAAATTTGCGAAAAAAAACGAAAAAAAATGATAGAGTTGAGTTATGAGTAGGTTGCTAAACAAGGGATTATTTGAAAATCTTAAGAGATCATTATATGTAACCTATGTTGTATTTCTCCCATAAGCTATTATCGGATTAATATAGTGTGTTTTTTAGAGATTAAATTTAAATCAACAAATTTTTATGTAATATTATAGCAAAAATTTTAGTCTTAGTTCAAATTTTATACTTGCATTTTTCAAAAGAAGTCTTTCTTTAAATAAATAAGTTTTAAAAAATAATAATAATAATAATAATAAATAATAATAATAATTATAATTATAATAATTATATATAAAAAAATGATGATAAAATGATAAAAAATAAATATAATAATAAAAGCTGTGGGTTGATAAAAGTTTACTACCTCTTGCCGGCTCACAACCGATGTGGTAGTCTTCTAAAGAAAGCCCATAGTAAGAATAAAGATCCGAGACTGATAAAAGTTTGCTGCATCTTGCCGGCTCACAACCGATGTTGCAGCCTTCTAAAAGGTCGAGGGTTACAATTGCATAAATGTCTAGATAATTAAGTTTGAATTAATAATTGACTTCTTTTTGTTAAATTCAAATATGCTTTTGCACTTTGACTATTCTATTTTATAAGCTATGAATATCCGGGAAACCTGAGAGTTTTTGAAACCTAAGGTCCGTGAGTCCCGATACTAGTCTCTGTGGGGTGTCAAAAGCCTGGTCACTTAGCCGCAAGGTTGGGATGTGCCGAGACGAAAGTCGCTACATGGGATGATCTCGCCTTTAAACTCATTATTCTAAGGTGGAACGTAAAGCATAGTATGTTGCAAAAAGTTGATCCATGGTTGAAATTCAAGATAGCACACTCACTTAAGATATAATAAATGTCGGGAGTAAAAAGTTCACAAGTTGCAAATATGAGTAGTGTTAGCATCCTTACTGATATTTAGCTGTGATTTTGTTTTAAGCTTGGTTTGGATAAGTGAAAAGTCGGGAACGATGAATTTATCCTTTTTGGGGCATTCTCGGATTCGAAATGCATCTTGTTCTATGATCCCTAACAGTTATGGAAATAACGAAAGTCAAAATAATATTATTAAAAAAAAAGTTTTAGAAAATGGGAAATAGGGGTGTTTTATAACTTGTGATTTCTTAGCTCTCTCAACAAAAATCTTTGCTACTTTTCAAAGGTTTAGTTTGGGGAAGTTTCGAGGTATTTGGTTATAAGGCATATAATATTGCGTGAGGACACGCAATCGTTTAGTTTGGGGAATTTTGATATGTGTGAAATACACATATCCGTTTATACCTAAAAAGGCCTAATTAAGCCCAAAACAGACTAAAAATGGCAAAGATATGCTTGTTTTTATGTTTTATGTGTGCAGGTACGGATATAGCAAAAATCACATGAAAACGATCAAAAACGGGCAAACACGAACACGAGAACGGAAGAGTGTACAAGAGCCGGAAGCTAAAGTCAAAAAGTCAACCTTGGTCAACTCTCAGTCAACCAAAGTCAAAGTCAACTCACTAGAAGAAAAAGACCCCAAAGTTACAATACTAGTCCCTCAAGTTTTCAAAGTTACACAAATGGTCCCTAAAGCTAAATGGGCTTTTACCTTTCCATTTCCTTACCCAAAACCAAAGCCCAAAACCTAGACCCATAACCCTTTTATATAAGTCTAGGGACCTAATCTGCCTATTGTCAAATCTATACACCATAAACAAGAGGGACCAAACGTGCCAATATCCCAAACTTACCCCCTTTTACCCCCCTCAGTCAAAAACAGGCGCGAAAAAACGTTATGTACTGTTCATCATCTCCTACAATTTACTCAAGGGTGAAAACAAAGGGCTTTAGCAAATTAAAGGTTCAAAAGAGTAATTCAAGGGTTCAAGAACAAGATGGCAGGGTTAATGATACGACTTTTTATATAATATATAATACTATGAAAAATCACCAATTTACCCTTGAGGACAAAGGTAAAAGAAAACTCTTCAAATTATATATAATATAGTAAAATACGTATATTTAACCGGGAAGTATGCTTTCCCGGGTCGTTTCCCCAACGACTTGTGAAATTGAAACCACGCCTTAGTTTGGATTATGATTTGAATGAGAGAAAAGATATTTTTGATTATCTATAACTACCAATTAAAAACACAATTAAAATAAGCAATTAAAAAGCAATTAATGAACTAAGATAATTAACGGGAACAAATAAAACGCGACAAATAAGCAAGTACATTAAAATTAACTCCTAAAAATGCAAACAAAATTTCTAAACCTAAAATAAGACTAAATAAAATTTTAAGAAAAAGAAAAATAATTTTTTGATTATTTTTGAATTTATTATGAATTAAAAACTATTTTAATCTAATTAAATCCTAAAAAAATAGCAAATTAAGTCCTAAAAATTAAGAAAAATGATTTTTAAACTTAGAAAAGTCTAAAATAACATAAAAACTCAGAAAACTATTTTTAACTATTTTTAAAATTAAAATTCTATTTTTAAAATTAAAAATAAAAGCTTAAAAATGAAAATTAAAATCTAAAAGGTGTAAAAATGATTTTTCTGAATGGAAACCTAAAAGTAATTTTTATAAAACTAAAAACTATTTTTTTGTATTTTTCTGAAACTTTTTTCTATTTTTTATGATTTTTCGAAAATTAAATCCTAAGAAAAATGATTAAAAATAATCTACTTAATGGAAAAATGTGAAAAATTCAGGGAAAATCCTAAATGCTAACAGGGACTTAAGAAAAATAAGAACTATGAAGAAGCTAAACAAATAAGCCCTAAATTAAGCCTAATAAGCTACGGCTTATTAAACTAAAAAGAAAAATAAAACAAGGTTATCTATTAAATGGTGCAAGGTATGAGTGGATGAGCTAATGTAGCACACTTGGTTAACACGTTGGGTATGCAAGCAAGAGGTCACGGGTTCAAAACTGGCAACACTCCATTTTTTGCAATTTTATTTATTTTTTAACTTTTAACAAAATCTAAATATCAAAACTTATTAAAAACCTGATTTTAAACAACTTTAAAACTACACTTTTTGTTTGAAAATGACAAATTAGCTCTGAAACAGCTTATTAATAAGCTGACCTCAGAAAGTGAGCTTTTGAGCTCACTTATGTTTGGTTACACTAAATCACTTGCACAAAGTTCAATATAAGCTCGATTGCTAAACCAAAAGTTGTTCTAGACAGCTTAAGATGCCTACAAGCTAATTCTAATAAGCTAATTAAACAAGAAACACTAAATGCTAACTAAAATATAGGATCAAAGCTGCAAACTCAAGAATCAACTCAAAAAGCTCAATAAGCCAAGACAGAGGCTGAGCTTATGGGAACTAATTAACCTAACTATAAGCTATAAATTCAAACAAGAAAATCAGATACTACAACTTAAAATTCTAAAATTAAAAGGCTAAATTCTATTACTACTGTTTTTGGTATTTATGAGATTTTTATGACTTTTTAAGCTAATTTTAACTAAGTAATTAAGCTAGAAAATAAAAAGCAAGCCCTAAACTATATTAAGCTATGTATGAATTAAAAGCTACTTGAATTTGAAAGCTTAAAAGTTACTAACACTAAACTAAATTGGAGCTTAAAAATTAGCAGTAGTAATAATGTTACTACTGCTGAAGTACTTTACCAAAGAGCAAAGCAAAAGTGCAGGCCACAAAGGTGGTCAATTCTGCACTAAACACACTCACTAGGAGAGTGTAAAAACCAAATAAACAAAATCCAAGCCTTAGAGGGCTTGGATCAAATTTTCACAAGCAAAGAAAAGTAGAAAAAGTACCCTGATGCTGAGATCAAATTAATAAGCCATAAAATGATTTAGAATTCAAACTAAACTTCAAAACCTTTTCAAAACTTGATCAATCACTAACATTCAACTGTCCAAAATGAAAACTCAAATTACTTTTGACTTTTGAGGGTCAAATCACACTATACCAAACACTCCTTATGGTATTGACAGATTCAAATTGAGCTTATGAAATGAAAACTAGCTTATAAAACCTTGATACCAGATAACACTGAGCTTATAACAAGCTTAACAAACAGGATTCAACAACTTAAAAATCTAAAATCTAAGATCTATAACTATGCTTAATTATTTTTTTGGTTTTTATGATTTTTAGACATTTAATGAAATATAAAGATCTAAAATGCTAAGACAAAAAAACAGATGAAATATTTCAACTAATAAGCACAAATAAGCTACAAATAAAGCAAATAAGCAATAGATGAACAATTAAGCTAAAGCTAAACTAAGAGACTTAAAACTAACATAAATGAAAACTTACAAGATGCTTCAGCGTAACAGAAGCTTATATGCTCTTAGAGCTCATCAACAGCTCTGACTTATCCAAGGATAAGCCAGTAAAGTCCTTGGGATCCCTTCCATTATTAGATCCCCTTCCAATAGCTTATAGGTTTAAATTACAAGGTACTTAAACTGATTTTATGATCTATGTTAGATTAAGTCTGAATTAAGCTCTATCACTAGCTTAGAGACTAGTGAGAGCTAATAAGAGCTTATCCAAAGTAACATAAGAATAAAGAGCTTATAGGAGCTTATGACTTAAAAACTTAATGCTTAATAACAGCTTATCAAAACTATAAACAAAGAGTTTTATTAAACTTTAAAGTGAAGATTACAATGCTCTTTAACTGAAATTCTACAATTTACTAAAGGAAATTACATTTGAAAGGAAATTCTTATAAGCTAAAAGAAAATTAAGCTAAAAATAAACTAGACTTAGTAAAAAAAACTAGAAAAAGGAGATACAATGTGTGCGTGTGAGTGTGTTATTTATAGCACTCTGATGAAGCTTCCAGACCTTGCCTTGTTGCCCACGCCTCCTTTAATCATCACCATTCATTAATCTAATCATTGGAAGTCCTTTATGAGCCGTTAGATCAATCTTTGGGATCACACGGATTGCCAGCGTGGCAATCTGTTGTGAGGCATTTGTGTTTGATCCGTGAGTGACTCAAGAATAAAACCAATCATTCCATTGTGCTTTCCCATCTTCCACGTGGCTTTCCTTGCTTTTCTTGACCAATAGGATGCCTTGAAGTGACGTTTTTGACCATGCCCTCTTGTTCCTTGATCCTTGAATTGTCTATTTCACCCTTCAATTGACAAAACCCCTTTGATTTTTTACTTCTAGATCCTTGCCATCCATTCCTCCAATCATTGGGAGCTCATTATTACCCGTTAGATCACTAGGTAACTCACACGGATTGCCAGAGTGGCAATCCGTGATTAAGACACCTTGTGTTTCTTTTAGGCACAATTTAGTGTAAAAATTGAATCCCCTTGTGCTTCTTTGCCTTAGCCTTGATCCGTACTTAATGGGCTTGACCAATAAGAAGGCTTGATGATGAAATAACCCTGCACACGTGTTTCTTGACCCTTGAATTACCCTTCCATAAGCTCAATTGATATTGATGAACAGTACAAACGTCATTTCCCTCTTATTTTTGACCGAGGGAGGTGTAAAAGGGGGCACTTTGGGGTATTGGCAAGTATGGCCCTTGTGGTTATATATTATCTTTGCAATGAAAATTAAGTAGTATTATATCTTTCAGTTTTGGCAAGAAAAATCCCTAGATTTATTATAAAAAGGTTATGGGTTTTGGTTTTGGTAAGTTTAGGGCCCATTAAGCTTAAGGGACCATTATTGTACTTTTTGGAACTTGGGGGACTTAAATGGTAATTTTGGGTTTTTGTCTTTTTATGGTTGACTTTGTTTGACTGAGGTTTGACTTTTTCTGGCTTTGGCTTTGAATCTTTGGCTTCTCTTGTGCTCTTCCGTTTCCCGTGTCCGTGTTTGCCCGTTTTTGACTGTTTTCTTGTGATTTTTGACATATCCGTACCTGCACACACAAAACACAAAAACAAGTATATTTTTGCCATTTTTAGTCTGTTTTGGGCTTAATTGGGCCTTTTTAGGTATAAACAGATATGTGTATTTTACACTTATCAAAATTCCCCAAACTAAACGATTGCGTGTCCTCACGCAATATTACATGCCTTATAACCAAATACCTCGAAACTTCCCCAAACTAAACCTTTGAAAAGTAGCAAAGATTTTTGTTGAGAGAGCTAAGAGATCACAAGTTATAAAACACCCGATTTCCCATTTTCAAAGATTTTTTATTTTTTTATGATTTTTCTTTATAGACCACATAACTACAACTTTACTTGTGTTTACATAATGTATTGCTTTCATTACCTTGTGGTAATTTTTAGGATCATAGAACAAAAAGCACAATTAAGTGTCTAAAAGATAACTTCATCATTCCCGATTTTTTCACTTTTCCCATACTAAGTTTAAAAATAAGATCACCGCTAATTACAAGCTAAGATGCTAAGACTACTTATAATTACAACTTGTGAATTTTTCTTCTTGGAAAATTTCATATATTTAAGTGTGTGTGTTCAAATTAATTTAAACCATTAAATCCACATATTTAGATAGTTGAAATCCGATCAAGCTTTACACATGGGCCTTTTGGACAAAATGGGCCCTGTTTTGTGGCTAATATGTTAATCGACTTAGTAAGATCACACTCAAAGCAAACAAAAACCTCATTAAGCTAAGAACATCGATTGTTCACTTGTCCCATAAATGACTTTACTTCTCTAGCATCCCAACCGTCCATCGTAAGTGCTAGGGGCATTGACACCCCATCCGGAGAATAATAATCGAGACTCATGACCATCCTGTGAAAAACCTTGTAGACTTTGCAAATTTTGGTTCAAAAGAATTACTTTGGTTTTAGAAAAGAAACTTTTTTATTTTCTAACTTGCAACATTCATCATTACAATATACAATACAGGCTACCACTTGTCTACTAGTTTGTGGATGATATGCGGTAGAAAGACGGTGGGTAACTCCATACTTAAGCATGACCTTTGTGAATTGGTCATTGCAAAGTGAGTACCACGATCACTAATTATAGCACGAGGAGTTCCAAATCGGGCGAAGAGAGAATTTAAGAGTTTTACGACAACTCGGGCATCATTAGTGGGGAGTGCTTTTGCTTCAACCCATTTAGACACGTAGTCAATGGCCACGAGAATGTACTTTTTCCCTCGAGAAGACAGGAACGAGCCCATAAAGTCAATGCCTCATACGTCAAAGATCTCGCATACTTGAATTGCATTTTGAGGCATTTCGTCCTTTTGCGAAGTTTTGCCTTAACGTTGACATGAGTCACATGACTTCACCATGTCATGGGCATCGCGATAAATTTTTGGCCAATAGAAACTAAAATCAAAGACTTTCTTAACGGTGTAGTTCGCACCATGATGTCCCCCGGTGGGTCCATTATGGCAAGCCGTAAGGATATCAATGGCTTCTTGGCCGTAAACACATTGTCTAATAACTTGATCTGCACAAATCCCAAAAATAATGCTTTACATCCTTAAATAATTTTTTCTTTTGTTGGGGCGACATCCCTTTCACTACAAAATTCCTCGCATGGTAATTTGCAATGTCGGCAAACCATGGGGTACTAGAATCACCATAAAAAGATATCATTCCGAGGGTCTCGAGAGGAAATGTTTCATTAATTTCTTTTTTCTAGAGATCTCCTTGATGAGGATTTTCTAATCTCGATAAATGGTCGGCCGCGAGATTCTCTGCTCCTTTTTTATCACGAATAATGACATCAAATTCTTGGAGTAGGAGAATCCACCAGAGCAATCTCGGTTTAGCATCTTGCTTGGCAAGAAGATATTTAAGAGCCGAGTGGTCCGTATATACTATGGTTTTTGACAAGACTAAATAGGACCGGAATTTCTCAAAAGCATACACCACGGCTAATAATTCTTTCTCCGTAGTAGTGTAATGAGCTTGAGCACCGGTCATAGTCTTGCTCGCATAGTATATAGGCTGAAAATATTTGGTCTTACGTTGCCCCAGGACTGCACCTACCACAAAATCACTAGCATCATACATAATCTCAAATGGTAGGTCCTAATCGGAGGCAACTAAAATCGCAGCTTCTATTAATTTCTTCTTAAGAGTTTCTAACGATTTAATATATTATTTCGAGAAGATGAACTGGGTTTCTTTTTCTAGAAGATGGGTCATCGGCCGGGCAATTTTAGAGAAATCTTGAATAAATCAATGATAGAACCCGACGTGACCTAAAAAACTTCAAACTCCTTTAACAGAAGTGGGATGAGGTAGCTTTGCTATTACATCAACTTTAGCTCTATCGACCTTAATGCCAGATTTAGAGATCTTATGGCCGAGGACAATGCCCTCTTTGACCATGAAATGGCACTTCTCCTAATTTAGAACTAGGTTGGTGTCTTCGCACCGTTTGAGCATTTTGTCTAAAGAGGAGAAGCAAGAAGAGAAAGAATCCCCAAAGACCAAGAAATCATCCATGAAGACCTCCATTATTTCCTCGATCATGTCGTGGAAAATAGCCATCATACACCTTTGGAACGTGCCCGGAGCATTACATAAGCCGAAAGGCATACGTCGGTAGGCAAACGTCCCATAAGGCCAAGTGAAGGTGGTCTTTTCTTGGTCTTGCGGGTTTCAATATGGAAATTATAAAATATCAGGAAAATAATCTAAAAAGCAACTAGTATTCGTTCCATGCTAACGTTCAAGGGGGCCATCTTCTGGGTCGTGAAAGGCGACAGGAATATGTTCTTTATGAGTAGCATCATTATGCTTCCGATAATAATACAAACACGCATCCGGTGACAAAGTCTTGTTTAGGAATCACACTTATTATCTTTCTTTATCACAAACGGTATTACCATCCCTTTTTAGGCAACAACAATGATCGGGGCACTTTCCACGGGACTATCGAAGATAGGGTAAATCAATCCGGCATCAAGGAGTTTGATAACTTCCTTTTTGATCACCTCATAAATTTTTGGGTTCACCCTTCTTTGATGTTGGATTGCCGGTTTAAAGTCATCCTCCATTAATATTTTGTGAGTACAAAATTGAGGGTCAATGCCCTTAATGTCGAAGATTTTACAAGCGATGGCACGCTTATGTGACTTTAGAACCTTTAGAAGGCGGGCCATTTCATCATCTTTTAAGTTTTTAGCAATTATGACGGGTAATTTATCAATATCTTCCAAAAATGCATATTCAAGATGAGAAGGTAAATCCTTAAGCTCAAGCTCCAGAGGATCATCAATAGAAGATTTTATTATTTTAAGTTCCTCAAAATTAAGTTCTTTCAGAGGGAGAGGAGATGATGGATAATCATTTAATAACTTTTCAAGTAGAATAATGTCTCCCTTCGGATCAAAGTCGGCATCATCAATTCCCGGTGGAATTGAATCACTTGTAAGACAAGCTTCGATCTCTTCTAAAACGAAGTCACCTCCATCAAAAGGAGTGAGAGATGGGTGAAGAGGTCAAGATTCATTGTGGTGATAAAATTGAGTGATTGTGAATTATGAAATGAAATTTGGTGGAGTAAATTGATATAATGTATGTGTTTTTTGAATTGATGTTTTGATGATATTTGTGGATCAATATTTTTTGATAAAAAGTTGATATTTTGATTGTTGATATGATATGTGATTGGGTTGAATGAGTGATATGGAATATGGTGGATATGAAGACGGAGTGGGATTGCCACTTTTAGTACTATCTGAATATCCAAGCACCTCTTGAGCATACTCCTCACATGAAACGTCTATGACATCGATTCGATTAACCGATTCATCATCATATCTATAAGAGTATCTCAAAGTGTGTCCGACATTAAATGTTATGGCTTCATCATTGACTAGAAGAGTTAATTCTTCGCCATGTACATCGATTAATGCCTGTGTCATCCTCAATAAAGGCCTCCCAAGAATGAGGGGAACCCGAGGATCGACATCATAATCGACGACAACAAAGTCGGCCAAAAATTGAAACTTTCCTACTTTCACAAAGACATCTTCGGCAACACCAACTGGATAAGCAACCAATCGGTTTGCGAGCTCGAGAGTCATCCGAGTAGGAGTAAGTTCCGGGAGCGATAGCTTCTTCCATACGGAAAGAGTCATTAAGTTAATGCTAGGTCCAAGATCGTCTAAGGCTAAGCACTCTTCTAGCTCCAGAAAATTATAAGGAATAAGGAAACTGCCCGGGGTCTCTATAGTTTTTGGGAGGGAAACTTTTTAAGGAGCACCGCCAAACAATTCTCATTTAATAGAGTATTTGCGAATTGAAATTATTTCTCCTTATTACTAAGGAGACTCTTAAACGTAGAAGCGAACTTAGGCATGTGAAGAAGAGCATCCGCAAAGCTAATGTCGAAATGTAATCTTGGAAAGATCTGAAAGAACTTCAACATTTGATTATTAGCTTTTTCTCGGAGCTTTTGGTCGTTAAGCCTTGAAGGATAAGGAATCAAAGGTTTAGGATTAGGCTTTAGAGCAACATCGAGCTCTGGAATAGGAACTTGGACAACCGAAGGTTGGACGTGTGCGGCACTTCCTGAACTTGTAGCTTGCACCTTGTCCTTTGTCGCCTCTGGTTCACGTTTCACTTCCTTTGGAAGAGGAGAAAAAGGAGGTGGAATCGTAGGTCCATCATAAGAAACACCACTTCGGGTTGTAATAACTTTCAAGTCACCTCTCGGGTTAGCAATGGTATTACTAGGAAGTGATCCTGAACCCGAGGGACTATGCATTTGAATAAAGCTGCTCATAATGTTCTTCAGCTCATTATTCTGATTCATTATTGTAGTTTAGATTTCATTCTTTAATTGTGTCTTCATATTACTTATTTGATTTTGCATAGCTCTCATATTAACATCATTAGTCCTCATGTAGTTCGAGAAATCATTTGAGGGTTCAACTTGAGTTTGATTAAGCGGAGCTTGATAATTCTAATTTCCTTGATTAAAGTTATTTCCTCGATTCTGATTGTATCCTTGATTCTGATTATACCGGTTCTGATTGTTCTGCACATTCGGTTGAGGAAAACTGGGTGGTCTCATTTGATTGCTAGCATGATAATTAGTTTCTCCCTGAGGACGGTATCCGGAACCTCCTTGATTGTAGGTCCCTGTGGCTGCAGAAGCATTAAAAGTGTTGCCATCGATAGCAAGACACTCATAGTAAGGATGCGGTCCACAGTAAATAACACAAGTTTCTTCCATAGCTTTAATGTGAGTTGGTGAAGGGGTCTTGTTGGTATGTGCTTAATTACACATACCATTTTCCATAAAAACCGGACTTAAATGACAAAAAACGTACCAAAAATATATTGTATGTATATATTTTCATTTATATTATGCAGGAAACGGATATTAGACAAAATGACGAAAAATAAAGCCAAAAACGACAAAACCGAGCACGGAATGGAAAAACATGTAAAGTCAAAGTCAAATTCAACCCTGGAAAAGTCAAAGGTCAAAGCCAAAGCCGTAACAGAAGAAATACTTAATGGGCCCACCCTTACCTATCTAATGGGCCGGGACAACCCATTAAGTATTAATAACAAAGACTATTAAGCCTTAAAAGTTTAAAAGGCCCAAAACCCTTTTTTACCAAACATGGCCCAATCTGCCAAATACTAGGCCCAAAACAATGTTAACCATGTTAAGCCAAATGGCTGTTAACCCCCTTTCATTGTTAGTCCTCCAAGGACTGTGGTTGCAATTCATGTGTACAAGTTCAGGGGCTTAACTTGCCAATTCACAAAAACATATACACCACAAAGGACGATTCTTGCAAACACTCTAATCAAAATGAGGGGACTAACCTGTCAACTCACCAAACTTTTACCCTGCACACAGTTAAACAAATTTTCCTGCCAAACGTTTGGCACTATTCATCATCCCTACCCTGTCACTTTCCTACCTCATCCCCTGCACCATTTGACAAAACATCACTCTCCAATCTTAACCCCACACCAAAAAAAACCAACAATTGCCACCTTGGCAATCCTTTACAATCCTATTCGCCCATGAAAAAGACAAGGAAATCAATGGTTATGATCATATGACTTGGGCACAAAGAAAGATTGATGGCCAAGATTGATTTTGGGTTTCTACTCACACAATAAACACAGCTGCTTGAACTCTCTCAGTGAAAAAACACAACAAAAAGACTTAGGTTTTTAGTATAAATATAAGACCCTTGTAGCTTATAGTTTTTTGTCGAATTTTGTTAAGTTCAGTCTTGTATTAACAAAGTTTAGGCCATTTTAATTAACTAGTCTTTAATTTACTGTCATTTAAACTTTCTTGCATTGTAATCTTTTTAAGTTAATGAAATTTCAAGTTTTCCTTTAATTACTGTCATTTACTTTAATTGTCTTTTAAATACTATTTTTTAAGCTCTTGTATAAGCTTTTGAACCATTGAAAGCTTATATAAACACTTGTTTTCAATTTTGTCTAAAAATCCAAAAAACAAAATCACAAAAACAGTTACTCCAAATTACCATAGCTTTTGTTGGATGATAAGCTAGCCTTGGAAGAGCTTATAGACCATACTAGCTTGTCTTTGACAAGCTAGAGCTTGTAGATCACTTATTTACCCTGTTTTGAGCAAGGGTTTTGTAAGTTTCTATTTTTCAATTTTTGCTTATTACTGTTCATCTGCTTATTATTGCTTATTTCTTGCTTTTTATTGCTTATTTATGTTCTTTTATGCTTATTTGTCTTTATTTATTGCGTATATGTCTTTTAGTTAAGTTTTACTTTAAAACTGTCCAATTTAGCTAAATTTGCTTAGTTCTTATTTGCTTATTTTAGTGCTTATCTCTTGTTTAGAATTGCTCATTTATGCTTAATTTGCTCATACATTTATCTGTTTTCACAAATCTCTGCTTAAAACTTTGTTAATCAGCTTTAAAATAGGTTTTTGACACTTAAAGGGGTGTTTGGAATAAGGTGTTAAAGTGGGTCAAAACAGGTTTTTAAACCATTTGGGTCACTTGGGAAACTTGTACAAGCCTTTTTAAGTTTTTGCTCTTAAGCTGTTTTCAAAAGTTCCAAAGTCTTAAAGTTTGTTTTTAAGTTTGGTCTAAAAGGTGTTTACATCTATGGGCTTAAAATCAGTTTCATATTGCATATTTGATTAAGCTTTTAAAACCAGTTTTTAAGTCTTGTTTTTGTGTTGTTATTAATGTTAAAATGCAGTAGGATAGTTGCCTTAGAGTTACTTTTGTTTTATCAAAATCTGTCAAACAAGTTGTTAAGTATCTTTTCTTTAAAAAACTGCTTTTTCATTTGGCATTTGTGGCTTAACCTGAATTTCAAAATAACTTTTGATTGTTGTTATAAGATCTTTGATGTTCAAATTCAATCTGTTTTGAGGTCTCAGGTCCATAAGGTTCTGTTTGCTTAGCTTATTTTAAGCTCAAAAATTGTCATTTTCCAAGTAAAAAAGGTTAAGTCTTGCATAATTTTTGAAAAACAACTTTTTCATAAGCCCTTTTAGTTGCTTATTTGAGTTTCAGTGATTTTATTTCGAAGGTAGGTTGTTTTCGAAGGTGGAAAGAATTGGTTTATGAATTTCGAGACAAGATCATCCCACGTTAGAATCGATCTAGGAGGTTCCTTATCTAGCCAATCTCGGGCTTCACCGTCTAGAGAGAAAGGAAAAAGCAAAAGCTTAATCGTTGTATTTGGAACTTCGGGATGTCTAAACGTAGAAGTGACTTTGTTGAAAAATCGAAGATGATTATGAGGGTCTTGTTTACCCGTAAATTGATTACTTTGAACAAGATTAATCAAAGTTTGTTTAAGCTCAAAATTGTTTGCATTTATCGGTGGAACAACAATTGCATCTTCGTATCCCTCGATGGGAGCTTGTAGCATTTGAGCCATGGTACGATTGTCGGCCATTGGAATCTCGGGTTCCTCAACAATAACCGTTGTTATTTGTTGTTGTCGACGATTTCGACTTCTAGCTTGAGAACGAGTGCGCATGCACTAAAAATAAAGAAATTAAAAAGTAAACAAAAATTACACTAATTTTTTTTTGGATTTTTTTTAACAATCTATTTTAAACGGATACACGGAAGACAACTTAAAACCAAATAATCAACTTACTTCACGGTAGCTCTTAAAAATTTCTTCTTAAGGTGAGCCGTATTTCGTAAGTGACACAAATGGCAAGTTTTTGAATCTTTGGTTCGATTTGGGAACTTTTCAAGTTCACCGGAACTTATTTATGATAATACCTCAATTGAAGGTATTATATGTTGGTGTTCTTTTACCAACTTTGTGTATTTTTTTTAAGGACAATTTTTTTATATTTTTGATTTTTTTTATATTTATATGATAATTATACTAAAAAGAAAAGAAAAATATTTTTTACTTTTAGGTTTTTTTTTCTTCATTTTTTTAATATATAACAAGAATGAAACTTTCGAGGACGAAAGGATCTTCAAACCAAATCAACAAACGTAAATGAAGGAATCTTTAACACAAATCCCCGGTAGCGGCGCCAAAAACTGATGTAGATTTTTATACACTATAAAATATATAATATAATACCACAAGAGCAATTAAGAAAATTTCATAAGGAAAGTTCACTCTTAAAAGATATATATAATATATAATACGTATATTTAACCGGGAAGAATGATCACCCGGGTCGTTTCCCCAACGACTTGTGAAATTGAAACCTTGCTTTAGCTTGGATTATGATTTGAATGAGAGAAAAGATATTTTTGAGTATCTATAACTAATAAATAAAATCAACAATTAAAATGCACAATTAAAAGCAATTAAACACTTAAACAATAAACGGGAAACAAATAAAACGCGACAATTAAGCAAATACACTAAAATTAACTTCTAAAAATGCAAACTAATTTTCTAAACCTAAAATAGGACTAAAGAAAATTTTAAGAAAAAGAAAAATATTTTTTTTGATTATTTTTGAATTTATTATGAATTAAAACCTATTTTAATCTAATTAAATCCTAAAAAATAGCAAATTAAATACTAAAAATTTAGAAAAATGATTTTTAAACTTAGAAAAGTCTAAAATAACATAAAAACTCATAAAACTATTTTTAAAATTAAAATCCTATTTTTAAACTTAAAATTAAAGGCTCAAAAATGAAAATTAAAATCTAAAAGGTGTAAAAATGATTTTACTGAATGTAAACCTAAAAGTAATTTTTATAAAACTAAAAACTATTTTTTTTAATTTTCTGAAACTTTTTCTATTTTTATGTATTTTCTAAGATTTAAACTTTCGAAAAACTATTAAAAATAAACTAATTGATGGAAAATTACGAAAAATTCAGGAAAAATCTAAAATGTAACAAAGATTACTAGAAAATTAAAAGAAACAACTCAACTTATCAAATAAGCTGTGAAAACGGCTTATTTAGCTACGGCTTATTATAAAAAGAGGAAAGGAAAAACGTGTATAAGAGTTGAATAGAGAGAAAGGCTAACGGATGAGCTAATGAAGCATGGTGGTAAGTCGTGTGTGTTGTGTGCAAGAGGTCTTGGGTTCTAGGTCTGGCAACCCACTTTTTTTGCTCTTTTTTTATTTTTGACTTTTAACAAAAACTAAATATTAGGACTTAAAGAAAACTGATTTTTAAGCACTTTTTATGAAGACAACATAAGCTAAAAACCAAAATTGAGCTTAAAAGGAGCTTATTAAAAAGCTGATTGCAGAAAGTAGCCCTTTGAGGCTTATAAAACTTGATTTTACTTAATTGACCACAAAGACCTCAAATTAAGCTTAAAATCAAAACCAAAAGCTGTTCTAAACTCCTTATGATTTGCCCTATCTACTTTTAACAAGCTAAAGTCATGACTAACACTTAAACCTATCTGAATCTAAGGATTTAAACCTGCAACTCAGATGACAACTCAAAGAGCTTAAAATCAAAATAAGCTATTGAGCTTATTAAGCTATGACAGAAACTTAACTTTTGCAAGCTTGATAATCACCTAATATGCTATGAATTCAGATAATAAAAACAACTTTTATAAGCTAAGAAATTAAAATTAAAAGCTAAGATTCAATACTGCTGTTTTTGGTCTTTTTGAGGTTTTTGTGAACTTTTTTAAGCTAAATGAACATAAGCAATTAAACTAGAAATGAGAAAACTGGTTTAAAACTGAATTAACCTATATGAAATCTATAAACTACTTGAATTTTAAAATCTAAAACCTACAAACACTTAGCTAGATTGAGGCTTAAAGAAGACAGGAGTAGTAACCTATGTTACTACTGCTTGTGCAAATTGCAAATGAGTGAATCAAGCTTGCAGGTTCCCTTAAGGGACAATACTGCACTAGTCACTCTTATTGAGTGACTTTGAACACAAAACAAGCAAGAACCAAGCCTTGGATGGCTTGGTTAAATTTTTCTCAATCTAATTTAAAAGGAAAAATCCCCTGGTGCTGGCTTAAGCAAATTACACTAAAACCTATTCAATTCTGAAAACTAACTTATAAAATCTATTTCATAACTAATTAAAAATGATTTCAAAGCTGACTCAAGCAAAGTCCACAACTCAATTTGACTTTTGATGGTCAAACCTAGTTGTACCAAACACTCCTTAATTGTAAGACAGAATTGATTAAACCTTTTAATTATGAAAACTAGCTAACTAAACTTTGATACCAGATATTACTAGGCTTAAAACAAACTTAATAAACACAAATTAATAACCTATTTAAGCTAGAGCTAAGATTTAAAGACTATGCTAACTACTATATTTTTTTTATAGATTTTTAAGAGAAATTAAGCTATGACTAAATCTAAACTATATTAGGCTAAAACAGATAATCAACATACTAAATAAGCTAGAATAAAAGTGAATAAGCACTAGTAAGCAAACAAAAATCAAATAAGCACAATTAATAAGCAGATGAGCAACTTAAGCAAATTTTTGAACAATAAATGAAAACAAAATAGTAAATAAGAAACTTACTTGAGCCTTAGCTTAACAAAGGCACAAATGGCTCATAGAGCTTATCTACTAGCTCTAACTTATCATAGATTAGCCAGTTAAGTCCATGAGAGCCCTTCCATTACTGGATCTCTTTCCATTTAGCTTATAATCCAATAAGTATAAGGTATTACTTCTTCTTTTATAGTTAAGGTGTTATTAAGGTTTGTTTAAGCTCAATAATAAGCTTAAAGACTTATTAGAGCTATTGAGAGCTTATAGGTAACAATAGCTTAACATTTGAGAGGTAAATGAGAACTTATAAGTGAAATTAAAAGAGCTTATGACATAATAAAACTGAATTTTATTAATGAAAGCTTTGTTACATTACTTTGAAAGGAAAGTTACAAAGGATTACTTGAAAATTAAGCTAAAACTATTAAGCTAAAAAAACTAGAAAAATAAAAGTAAAAGCTCTCTTCATGTGTGTGAGAGTGAGTCCTATATATAGCACCCCAGGGAAGCTTCTAGGCTGAGTTTATTCCCCCCGCTCCTTTCAATCACATCCCTTGAATTGCTTCAATGATTGGATCATTAGTCTCATCCGTTAGATCAAATTATACTCACACGGATTGCCAAGCTGTTGACAGCTTGTGCTAGTTGTGTGAGTGATAATAGAGTAAAAACCCGTTACTCTTTGTGCTTTCTTTATAGCCACGTAACACCCTTGCTTTAGTTAGCCAATAGAAGCTCTTGAGATTACTGATTTGACTCTAACATCATGATATAGACCACTTGAATTGTCTTTCGTACCCTCTAATTTGGAAAAGCCCTTTGTTTTTGACTGATGGTGAAACGGAGGGGATGAAGTGTTTTAACTTGGCGCCTTTTTTATAACTGAAAACGGGTAAACATTTTTAAACTTTGGGGTAATGGCAAGAATGGTCCCTTTCTTTTGTTTTATAAAAGTTCTAGTGTAAAACAACTTTGGTAAATAGCAGAAATGGTCCCTGTGGTTTAATAAAATGAGTATGGGCTAGGGTAATGGGCTTTTAACTTGGGCCTTTGGATCCGGGTAAGGTATTGAAAGATTTAGGGCCCATTAAGAGTCCAAGGACCATTTGTGTAATTTCTGAAAACTTGAGGGACTAAAGTGGTAACTTTTAAGGTTTTGTCCTTTTGTGGGTTGACTTCTGTTGACCAAGGTTGACTGAGGGTTGACTTTTCTGACTTTGGCTTCCGGCTCTTGCACGCTTTTTCCATTCTTATGTTCGTCTTTGCCCGTTTTTGATGATTTTCTTGTGATTTATGATATATCCGTAGCTGCACACACAAAACACAAAAACAAGTATATTTTTGCCATTTTAAGTCTGTTTTAGGTTTAATTGGGCTATTTTTGGTATAGACGGATATGTGTATTTCACACATATCAAAATTCCCCAAACTAAACGATTGCGTGTCCTCACGCAATATTACATGCCTTATAACCAAATACCTCGAAACTTCCCCAAACTAAACCTTTGAAAAGTAGCAAAGAGTTTTGTTGAGAGAGTTAAGAGATCACAAGTTATAAAACACCCGACTTCCCATTTTCAAAGATTTTTTTATTATTTTTTTTATGATTTTTCTTAATAATTAACTACCTAACTATAACTTATTCTTGTGTTGTCATAATGTATTGTTTTCATTACCTTGTGGTAACTTTAAGGATCATAGAACAAAAAGCACTATTAAGTGTCTAAAAGATAACTTCACCATTCCTGATTTTTCACTTTTCCCATGCTAAGCTTAAAAATAAGATCACCGTTAAATACGAGCTAAGATGCTAGGACTACTTATAATTACAACTTGTGAATTTCTCTTCTCGACATAAATCATATATTTAAGTGTGTGTGCTCAAATTAATTTAAACCATTAAATCCACATATTTAGATAGTTGAAATCCGACCAAGCTTTACACATGGGCCTTTTGGGCTAATATGTTAATCACTTAGTAAGATCACAACTCAAAGCAAACAAAAACCTCCTTAGCTAAGACATCGTTGGTTCACTTGTCCCATTAATGACTTTCTTCTCTAGCATCCCATCGTCATCGGGTAAGTGCTAAGGCTTTTGACACCCCATCCGGAGAATAATAATCGAGACGCATGAACTTCCGATGAAAAAGCCTTGTAGACTTTTGCAAATTTTGGTTCAAAAGAATACTTTGGTTTTAGAAAAGGAAACTTTTACTATTTATTTTCTAACTTGCAACATTATTATTACTATTTACATTATTAGGCTAGGAACCGGTATCACTTTTCTTTCGACGACACATCGGCCACGCCTCCGACAAGAGCTCGTGTACTTATTATGATACCAACCCTAAATATACATCCTCCACCCTTTCTTTCGATGTCACATCGGGAGCGAACCGACAAATGCCCATGTACTTTATTGCGATGGAGTTTGTATATTAATTATTAACACTAAGGATTTATAACTTGCATCCTTTTTATTCACCAACTACACATTTTTTTATAATTATTTAATTAATTCAACACATTATTTTTGCAAATAGAAAAATTTCGTTTTAGAAAACCAAAGTATAAACTTGAACTAAAATTCTTATTTACCAACGATGTTTGACTTCATCATCGATAAAGCTTTTTCTCTGAATATGTTGATTAGACTTTTAAGAGCAAAACTCTAATTTGTAAAAATTAAAGAGAACACGTATAATTAATCATTTTAAGAACTTCGGGGAAGAAAAACCACAAGTTATTCTTATAAGCCTTTAAGTTTTCCAAATAAACTTTGTTTAGCATCCTAATTCGTAATCAACACTATCATCTCTTATTCTTTGCAATTTAAAATCTCTAATAAAGAAATTCACAAATACTTAGCCTATATAAAATCCAACTCGGCATATTTAAAATCTACTTGAGATTAGCACAAGTCTTCATTTACTAATGATTTCAAGTCTAGCATGTTTAAAGTCTACATGAGACTAGCACAAACTATCATCATTAATTGTTAAGGGAGAAAGCTAGAACTCTACACGTTCGATCGGGTCAAAAATTACTTCTTATTCTCACCAACGGAAAACCTACATTCATGTCTTAACACTTATTATTAATCAACTACTAATATTTTTTATATTTTTTCATTTTTTTCTACAAATAAGATCTTAAAATTTTAAAAAATTTACTATTTTTGTGGGAAAACGGGTACATGAGAACAAAACAATAAGCAGGTAACATCAAATCGATATATTCCCTCCCCAAACTAAAATGAAACATTGTCCTCAATGTTTAAAGTCGGGCCTCTACGAAAATCTAAGCCGTTTATGAATTATGCAAAGATAAACGTGAATCGATAAGATGAAAGGATATCGGATCTCCCCAAACTAATTTCAAACAAAGGATAGGAAGCTCGAGTGAAACGGGACACAACATCGGACACGAGAGTCTTTAGAAATTGTTGGTTCAATCTTACAAAAATCACAACAAACAACAAACACAAAGAACTAGAAGAGTACAAGCCTCAACAAATCACAACACATTTAGAAAATAGAAAGAAAATAGAAAAGGATAAGCATGGGGTGAACTCCCACGAAGTAGCTTGTTTTTGTTCACCGAGTCGCAAGCTCGACTCGATCCCTGAATTTAGTTGTCCTTAGGGAAATTCTGGAGGTCCGGGATAACCATCGGTGGTGTATCTCCTACATAGTAGTGCTTCAAACGATGACAATTGACTTTGAAATTTGAACCGTTAGCATGAGTCAACTTGGCAGTGCCATAAGGATAAACCTCGGTAATTGTGAAAGGTCCGGACCATCAGGATTTGAGCTTTCTGGAGAAAATCTTTAATCGGGAGTTGAAAAGCAAGACTTGATCACCAACATTGAAGATTCGGTTCTTTATCTTGGAATCGTGAAGTTTCTTTGTCTTATCCTTGTAGATTAGCGAATTCTCATAAGCTTGATCATAAAGCTCGCTAAGTTCATTGAGTTGGAGCTTTCGATGATCACCCGCGGTCTTAAGATCGAAGTTAGCATGCTTAAGAGCACAATATGCCTTGTGTTCTAATTCGATGGGTAAATGACACGATTTTCCATAAACTAGCTTGTAAGGCGTGCATCCGATTGGAGTCTTGTAAGCGGTCTTAAATGCCCACAATGCATCATCTAACTTGTCTGACCATGAGGCACGGTTATCTCTTACCGTCCTTTCTAAGATTCTTTTAAGTCTATGATTCGTCACCTCAACTTGACCACTAGTTTGAGGGTGGTAAGCAGTAGAAAGACGATGTGTGACACCATATTTAGACATAACTTTATCAAATTTGTCGTTACAGAAATGGGTCCCACGATCGCTTATGATAGCTCTCGGTGCACCGAATCGGGAGAAAAGGGATTTCAAAAATTTGACAACTACTCTAGCATCGTTGGTGGGGAGCGCCTTGGCTTTAACCCATTTGGAAAGATAATCGACGGCTACGAGGATATATTTTTTTCCCTTGACGACGGAAAAGGTCCCATAAAATCAATACCTCAAACATCAAAAATTTCATAAACTTGGATAGCATTTTGAGGCATCTCATCACGATGTGAAATTTTGCCTTGTCTTTGACATGCATCACAAGATTTGATCAATTCGTAAGCATCCTTATAAATCGTAGGCCAAAAGAAACCGGCATCAAATACTTTCCGAGCGGTGATATTAGCACTATGATGGCCCCCGGTGGGTCCTTCATGACAAGCCTTGAGAATTTCAAGAGCTTCTTGGCCAAAAACACATCTACGGATGATTTGATCCGCACATTCTCTAAAAAGGTAGGGATCATCCCAAAAATAATGCTTCACATCTTTGAAAAACTTTTTCTTTTGTTGACTTGTCATTCCTTTGATTAGAAAATTCCCCGCGTGGTAATTTGCAATGTCGGCAAACCACGGGGTACTTTGATAAGAATTCACAGCATTTAATGTTTCAAGAGGAAAGGTCTCGTTAATCTCTTTTGGATCAAAAACATTCTCATACGGGTTTTCAAGACGAGAGAGGTGATCGGCTGCATAGTTTTCTGCACCTTTGGTATCAATCACTTTAAAATCGAATTCTTAGAGAAGTAAAACCCATATAAGCAATCTTGATTTGGCATCTTTCTTATTGAAGAGGTATTTCAATGCGGAGTGGTCCGTGTAAACAACACTTTTGTTCATGATAAGATATGATCGAAACTTCTCAAAAGCGTAAACTACCACAAGCATCTCTTTTTCGGTTGTTGTATAATTCAATTTTGCTTCAGTCATCGTCTTACTTGCATAATGAATTGGTCTAAAATGCTTCTCAATCCTTTGCCTTAGAGCTGAACCTATTGCATAATCACTTGCATCACATATGATTTCAAAAGGTTGGTCCCAATCTGGAGCAATGAGAATTGGAGCTTCGGTTAATTTCTTTTTCAATGTTTGAAAGGCTAGAATGCAATCTTCCGAGAAGATAAACGGAGTGTTTTTCTCTAAGAGATGGGTCATAGGTTGAGATATTTTTGAAAAATCTTTGATGAATCTTTGGTAAAAACCAGCATGCCCGAGAAAACTTCGAATCCCCTTAACGGTGGTTGGGTGAGGTAGCTTAGAAATCACATCGATCTTAGCTTTGTCGACTTCAATTCCTTTCTTCGAGATCTTATGTCCGAGTACGATACCTTCTTTTACCATGAAATGGCTTTTTTCCCAATTTAGAGCTAAGTTAGTGTCTTCACACCGTTTAAGCATTTTTTTCTAGATTGGTGAGGCACGTAGAAAAAGAATTTCCAAAAACCGAGAAATCATCCATGAAGACTTCCATTGTCTTTTCAATCATGTCATGGAAGATTGCCATCATACACCTTTGAAACGTGCCTGGTGCATTGCATAAACCAAAAGGCATGCGGCGATAAGCAAACGTTCCGTATGGGCAGGTGAATGTGGTCTTTTCTTGGTCATTTGGATCAATTGGAATTTGGAAATAACCCGAGAAACCGTCGAGGAAACAATAGTACTCATTTCCTGCGAGTCTCTCAAGCATTTGATCCATGAACGGCAAAGGGAAATGGTCTTTTCTTGTAGCTTCGTTCAACTTACGATAATCTATGCATACTCTCCATCCTGTTACAAGTCTTGTCGGCACTAATTCGTTATCATCATTGGTTACTACGGTCATTCCTCCTTTCTTTGGTACACAGTGTACTGGGCTCACCCAAGGACTATCCGAGATTGGGTAGATCAATCCAGCGTCAAGAAGTTTTTCAACCTCTTTTTTAATGACATCATGGATCTTTGGATTAACCCTTCTCTGATGTTGGACCGCTGGTTCATAGTCGGATTTTGTGAGAGCAAAACTCTAGATCTACGCCTCGGATATCAGAAAGTTTCCAAGCAAATTGTTGTTTTCGGTTTTTAAAACTTGAATGAGTGAGGTCTTTTCATTTGGCTCATATCTTTTGAAAATTATGACTGGGAGTTTGTTCATTCTTCTAAGAACGCATTACTCGAGATGCGGAGGATAACTCTTTAAGTTCGACTTCGGAAAT
This sequence comes from Tanacetum coccineum, assembly GCA_026074375.1. Taxonomy (NCBI): domain Eukaryota; kingdom Viridiplantae; phylum Streptophyta; class Magnoliopsida; order Asterales; family Asteraceae; genus Tanacetum; species Tanacetum coccineum. Next base: position 13,502 of record BQNB010049014.1, on the reverse strand, counting down.
TTCATCTTTTGGTTCAGTGATGTTCTTTTGGTTTCAACCAATTTTAAGATCCTTTTTAATTCGGGTAGTAATATCCTTGGTTTGGTGAAGGTAATGGATCATTGTGAGAAGAGGCTCGAGACATGAGTGAAATGTCACCTCGGGATCGTAGTATGTAGCATTTGAAAACTGGTGAAATTGGTTCATCATCGTTGCTATGAAAGCATCGGCTTCCTCAAAGAGTAGAAAATCGCTTTCATCAAATGGAGTAAGCGTTGGAGATGAAGTAGAAACAATCGGATCGAAGTGCGGAGAAGGATTGTTGTAAGCAACGGAAATCGGAAAATCCACGTACTTTTCGTGAGTACTTTTCAAAAGGACATCGATTAGATCAACTTATTCAATGATTCGAGATTGTTGTAGGAAATGGGAAGGTGCATCACCACATTTAAGGTTACGATTGGATCGCATTCCTAAGAGGTAATCTCTCCTTGTAACATCGATTCAAGCATTGAGCCGTCCTAAGAATAGGGCGCTCCAAGTTATCAACCGGTACTCGAGGATCGGCTATAAAATCAAGAACAATGATTGTCGGCGGGAAAGTAAAAACTTCCTACTTTGAAAAAACATTTTCAGCTACACCGGTTGGTTTGGAAATTGTACGGTCGGCTAATTCTAATACCATTTTTGTTTCGGTTAGGCCTGAGAGTTGAAGCTTTTTCCAAATGGATAAAGGCATGAGATTGATACTAGCACCTAAATCGGCAAGGGCTAAGTAACTATCAAACTCTGAAAAATCACATGGAATGAGAAATCGACCGGGGTCACCTAGCTTTTCTGGAAGCTTTTTAAGGACAACCGCACTACAATTTTCATTCAACGGTGTTTTGGTTAACTCAATTAACTTGTCTTTGTTGTTAAGCATCTTTTTGAACATCGGAGCAAACTTTGGCATATGAATGAGAGCATCCGCGAAACTTAGCTCAAAGTGAAGATTACGGAAGATTTCCATAAACTTTGAAGCAAGGATATCATCCTTTTCACGAATCTTTTCTTTGTTGAGTCTCGATGGGTAAGGTAAATTAGGTTTGGTTTTGTTGGCAACGGAAGAAGGCTCTTTGATTGGTTCTTTGTCTTTGGTTTGTTCATGGACTAATGGAGGAGGTTGGATGTCTTCGGTGCTCGGTAGCTCCGTATCCTTTGTCACCTCACTTTCCTTTTCCACCACCGGCGGTGGAATCGGATCCTTATTCCACCACCGGCGGTGGAATTGGAGGTCCATCATATAGGACATCCACTTCGTGTGGTAATTTGCCTGTGGCTTCGAGTTCCCAGGTATTGGAATGGGATTGCTTAGGTACGAACTCGAAACTTGAAGCTTTGGTTGGTATGATAGTTTTGCATAAAACCTTAGTCATCATGTTTTAGAAAATCACATTGCTTCTTTTTGAGAATCATTGAAAACACTTTGAAAATCATTTGGTTCATTTAAAATTGTCTAACTTCATTGCAAATTAATCATGTCGCATCATTAGCCTTAGCATATAACTTTCAAAAAACCATTTTAGAAACACCTGAATTTATGAGACGGGAGGTAAAGCTGATTAAACCAAAGTGTTGATTTGTTGGTGGTTGGTATGGTGGGTTTATAACGCCTCCTTGATTGTTTTGACGGTATTGGTTGAAATACCCTACCATCGGTTTTGAATTCGAATTGAAATTGTTGTCCTTGTATCGCTTTGGTTTCCATGGTTGCTTTGAACAGATTTGGATGATAAAACGGGTGTGTCCATATTAATTGCAAATTAGAGAATTGCCTTTGAACAAATTGCCAAGCGGCGGCGGTTTGTTGGAATTTGATGAATGTTATCATAGAAAAACAAGGGGGGGGAAAATCATTCCTTGTTAACGGAAAAATTGTTGAAATTATGGTTATGAAACCACATGAACACAAACATCCTCGACAGCTTTGGACGTAGCAGGAGTCGTAACTTTCTTTTCACTATCATCTTTTCTAATCGGTCTCATTCGAATAATCCATTTTATCTTCAAGAGAAGCGGCGAGTGTTAGAAATTCAAAAGAATTAAAAGGGTTTTGGGTAGAAGTAGAAAGAGGAGCATTCGTACTCACTCTTGGTTCAATTGCATGACTTCTTGAATAACAAACCTTGGATTTACTCTCAATAATGGCTAAACCATCACGAGGCATCTTATCCAGAAAATTTCCACCCGCAGCGGAATCTAAAGCATCTTGATCATTGGTATTCAAAGAGTTGTAGAACATATCAAGTTGATGTAATTCCGAGAAACCATGATGAGGACATTGACGAAGAAGTCCTTTGAAATGTTCCCATGCTTCGTTGAAAGTTTCATTTGGTTTTTGCAAGAAAGTAGTGATTTCATTTCGGAGGTAAGTTGTTTTCGAAGGTGGAAAGAATTGGTTTATGAATTTCGAGACAAGATCATCCCACGTTAGAATCGATCGAGGTGGTTCTTTATCTAGCCAAGTTCGGGCTTCACCTTTGAGAGAGAAAGGAAAAAGCAAAAGCTTAATCGACGTATTCGGAACGTCCGGATGTCTAAACGTAGAAGTAACCTTGTTGAAAAATCGAAGATGATTATGAGGGTCTTGCCTACCCGTAAATTGATTACTTTGAACAAGATTAATCAAAGTTTGTTTGGTTTCAAACAGTGTTTGCATTTATCGTTTGGTACAACAATTGCATCTTCTCAATCCCTCGATGGAGCTTGTAGCATTGACCATGGTCGCTTAGTCTTGACCATTGGAAAATCAGAACGGGTTCCTCAACAAAACGATGTTAAATGAAGTTGTCGACATTCGGATTACGAGCTTGATAAGAGGTGCGCATGCACTAAAAATAAAGAAATTAAAAAGTAAACAAAAATTACACTAATATTTTTTTATTTTTGAATTTTTGAATTTTTTTTAACAATCTATTTTAAACGGATACACGGAAGACAACTTAAAACCAAATAATCAACTTACTTCACGGTAACTCTTAAAAATTGCTTTTTAAGATGAGTTGTACCTCGTAAATGACACAAATGGCAAGTTTTTGAATCTTTGGTTCGATTTGGGAACTTTTCAAGTTCACCGGAACTTATTTATGATAATACCTCAATTAAAGGTATTATTTGTTGGTGTTCTTTTACCAACTTTGTGTATTTTATTTTTATTTTTTAAGGAAATTTTTTATATTTTTGATTTTTTTTATATGATAGCTATACTAAAAAGAAAAAGAAAATATTTTTTACTTTTTATATTTTTTAATTTTTTGGATTTTTGAAATATTTAACAAAAATGAAACTTTCGAGGACGAAAGGATCTTCAAACCAAATTCAACAAACGTAAATGACGGAATCTTTAACACAAATCCCCGGCAGCGGCGCCAAAAACTGATTGCTAGTTTCTATATACAATAAAATATATAATATTCCAAAAGAGTAATTAAGAACTTTCCTAAAGTCTCCCTTAAGAAAAACTCACTCTAAAAGATATATATAATATATAATACATATATTTAACCGGGAAGAATGATCACCCGGGTCGTTTCCCCAACGACTTGTGTAATTGAAACCTTGCTTTAGCTTGGATTATGATTTGAATGAGAGAAAAGATATTTTTGAGTATTTATAACTACTAAATAAAAGCAACAATTAAAATGAACAATTAAAAGTAATTAAACACTTAAACAAATTAACGGGAGCAAATAAAATACGACAAATAAGCAAATACACTAAAATTAACTCCTAAAAAGGAAAACTAAATTTATAAACCTAAATTAGGACAAAAGAAAATTTTAAAAAAAAGAAAAATATTTTTTTGATTATTTTTGAATTTATTATGAATTAAAAAACTAATTTAATCTAATTAAATCCTAAAAAATAGCAAATACGTATCCTAAAATTAAAAAAATGATTTTAAACGTAGAAAAGTCTAAATAACTTCCAAAACTCAGAAAACTAATTTTAACTATTATTAAAATTGAAAATCCCTCTTTTTAAAATTGAGAAAGTAAAAGCTCAAAAAGAAATTTAAAATCCAAAAGTTTGAAAAATGATTTTATCATGAATGTAAACCTAAAAGTATTTATTCTAATACTAAAAACTATTTTTTTGTATTTTTCTGAAACTTTTTTCTATTTTTTATGAATTTTCTAAAATTTAAACTTTCAGAAAATCCTAGAAATTAAACTAATTAATGGAAAAATTGTTGAAAAATTTAGGAAAAATCTAAGATGTCATACGAGCACTAGAAAAAATAAGAGGAAACCCCTTTTTTAGCTTATCAAATAAGCTGTGAAAACAGCTTATTTAGCTACGGCTTATATTTAAGAAAAAGAGAAGAAAACGTGTTTAAAGTTAAAATGGAAAGGGAAGTGGACGGATAGCACTGTAGCCCACTTGGTTATTCTTGGTTAAAACGAATGCCTTGTAATACGTAGAGTCTTTGTTTACTAGGGTTTGGAGCAGACTGAGAAGTGATGGTATGGTGGCGCGCAGGATTTACTTTTTTTATTTTCACTTTTAACAAAAACTAAAAGTTGGAACTTGAAGAAGACATAATTCTAAGCACTTTTAATAAAAGGAGCTTAAGCTCAAACTCAAAAATAAGCTCTCTAAGAGCTTATGAATATGTTGCTTCAAAGAGTAGCCTTTAAAAGGCTTAAAAACTTATCTACACTAAAAAGCTTGCACAGACTTCATTATAAGCTTAAATTTGAAAACAAAAGAAGTTCTAGGCAGCTTATGATGTGGATAAGCTAATTTTAACAAGCTAGGATCCCTACTATCACCTAATGCTAACTAAAATTGAGGATTAAAACCGCTAACTCATGATCAAACTCAAAAAGCTCAAATTTAAGAAAAGCTCAAATGCTTAATAAGCTAAGGCATAAGCTGAGCTTATAAAAACTAACCAACCTAACTATAAGCTATAAATTCAAGTAATAAAAACAGGTCTAATAAGCTAAGCTTATAAAATTAAAAGCTAATCTAAGTTACTACTGTTTTTGGTATTTTTGGAATTTTGATGACTTTAAAAAGTAAGTTACCCCTAACAATTAAGCTAGATAATGAAAAATAGAACTTAATCTAAACTAAGCTATATATAAGCTAAGATTATACTAAATTTGAAGGATTTAAAACTATTAATACTAGGCTTAAATTAAAGCTTAAAAGACAGCAGTAGTAACTGAGTGTTACTACTGCTGATGCAAATGGCAAAGGGGCAAGCACAAATGCAGGATACCTTAAGAGGTAATCCTGCACTTAGACACTCTAATTTAGAGCGTCAAAAAACTCTACTCAAGCATAACCAACCTTTGGATGGCTTGGTTTCAAATTTATCACAAGTGGAAATCAAAAGTAGAAAAGTTCCCCTGGTGCTAGAACATAGAAACATAGCCTTACAATGATTATTAAGCTTAACTAATCTAGCAAAACCTCTTTAAAACTTAATCATTAAGAAAATCGAACTGAACACAAAGTAAAACTCAAATTAAACTTTGATTTTGAGGTCAATAAGTCATTAAGTCCAAACACCCCTTAATACTTGACAGATTTTCTATTAGCTAGCAAGTATTTGAAATCAATTGATCTAATTTGATTACCATAATAACAAATGTCTTAAAACAAGCTTACCAGACAATCCTAAGTATTCAATAAGCATTAACATAAGCTATAGCTAATTTAACTAAATATTTTTGGTTTTTTATTGATTTTAATTTTACATGAACAGAAATGAGTAAAACCTATGATCATAATAATCTATAGCAAAAAACAGATTCAATCAAACAGATTAATAATCACAACGTAACACACCCCCAAAATCATGTAGGCAGCGGAATGGTAACAATGGGTGCTACTTCAAAGTACCCGACAATCAAGATATAGGAAACGACCTTAAATGGACGTTTTAAGATAAGATTTCATTCGATGCCATAGCAAAATATCAGAGTTCATACATTAGGTCCCATATGTTTTATAAGTCATAAACATTTCACATACATTTTTAATTATACCAAAAGCTTCATAATACCAAAAGATGAATTAAGTTTTTAAAGATAACAAAAGTTGCATAGACTTTAGATAAAACACAGAATCCGTCTTCATTGATATCCGCCACGGCTCCCCTCCGATCTTCATACTAGACCCTTGAATTACATGCTAAAAGTCAACACAAAGGTTGAGTGAAATCATATGTTTGTTCGAGGTATAAAGGGTGGACCACAAGATCGAAGTAATAGTAGACTCTGAAACACATTGAGAAGTCCAAAACGTTTATTATTGCACTAAGCTCATGACCCCGAAGCCTTAACTAGATTTGTGCCCCAATCAGAATATAGGATGCTTGCCAACAACCTAACACCTCTCAATGTTAAATGCACCTTGATCAAACTAGTGACCCAAGGAAAGGTGGGGATTGTCAGTCCCGATATATCTATCCACAACACTCGCGCTTACTACAATAGAAATTAACTGTTCATGATAAATAGGGACTTCACGGCAATAAGGTAACTTAACAATAATATTCAGGCAGTAATCTGGATAGCATACACTTTGTAAACACTTGAAAACACTTAGAAAAACACTTGTGTCCAATGGTAAAACAAGCAATGTAATTCACCCCGTAGATTTTGTAAAACAATCACGTAGTAGAAAGGGGGCTATGAACTCACCTCGAGTGAATGGTAATCAACAAGTATTCACAATAGAAAAATGCGTCACGAAGGAATCCGAAGGCAACCTAATCCAATATAGGTCGTATAAGTAGTAAACAGTTTGATTATTTATAGGTCGTATAGCTCATCATACTATCGTTCGGGCTATCATAATTAAGAGGTCATGTAGTGAACGTATGAGGAGCTAGGACACTTTAAATCGTAAATCCAACAACTCGTCGATACGCCACCCCGAAGAGGCCTCATTATGAAACTCCCTAGTAATATAGTACTTTGATTAATACCACATATAGGTCTATATAGTTCAATCACCCTTTAATTGTTTTGGAAAAATTGTGTTTAATAAGTTAAAACGTTTATATTTCCCGTTGTAGTAAAACTGGCGTAACTTTCGCGTTTTAAGTCCGATTTTGACGTTTCTTATGCCCACGCTTTCGTATTAGGACGAGTTATCATAATTTGACATTTTCATATTTTTGACCCTCTGATGAACAGTACTTTTTACTGTTCACACCAGTTATAAAGTTATTTTTATAGTTTTAATTATCGTAAAACCCGTAAACGTCATATTTTATTCGTTATAGCTCCGTTTTTAGTGATTCTTTCGAGCACGTTCTCGTAATTGAAAGTTCTACTTATTTATGAGGTTTACAAAAATAATTATTTCTGTCATGAACAGTAACTTTTATAAAAATAGTTTTATAAAAGTATTAATTGTCGTAAACTCGCGAAATTCATAACTCGTTCGTTATTAATTGAAAAATTACGATTCTTATCATTTTGGAATCCTAAAAATATGTATAATTTGTTAAAAATACCAAACTTGCTGTTTGAATAATTTTTATAAAAAGTTTTTATAAAAATTCTTTTACGACTTCGTTTATTAACGTATAACTTGTTTTTACCGTATCTTTTTCGTTATTAATCCGTTTTTCGAGTTACTTATCTTTTTGGAATCGTCATGAGGTGTATTATCTTTATAAAATGTAAAATCCACTGTTTGAAATTCGAATTATAAACAGCCCCTTAAGAATCCATACTTATACTTTTATTTAAAGCTTATTTTATGTACTTTCACTTTTTGTAACTTACCACAAGTCTCATATACCATATTTATTATAAGTGATACATATAATATTGTCCATAAGTTTATTCTTTGCCCAAATGTCCAAGGTGACAAGATTAACAAATCTATAATAACACTTAAAAATCATAATTTCATTAAGTAACCCTAATTTTCCATTAACACTTTTTAGGCTTAACCAAGGTTGTTCATCACCTATACTTCCATTATAAACTTATTTTAGTGTTCATATAATATGATTAAAAGTCCATAATCAACATTAACATGTCATTTGCATTTCTTTTACTTGTAACATATTAAGTTAACTTTATAAACCATAATTTGTATTTATCCATTTTTACACCAACATAACATGGTACAATACTTTCTCATCCATTTTAACATGATATAATCAATATCACAACATATGTAAAAGTGTACAAAGTGATTATCACAAGTAAAAACTCCATTTTACATGTTTAAAAATCCTAAATGGTGATTCAAGCTATAATGAACTAACATATGCATATAATGAAAACTGTAAGAACATAAAGAGTTCAAGATGACCTTATGATGAATGAAGATGATGACGTATATTATACATCAAAATTAAATCAACACATAAACATAAATAAAAGTGCTCACAAATATATAACAAAACTCGATCTTCGCTCTTCCTCCTTGTTGGACCCGTACGGACGAGCACTCCCAAAACAAAACCAAACCTTGTTCTCAACTCAATACCCAACTCACAATAACAACATTCTAACTAATCTAAACACCTTCTTATACTCGAAAATAGCAAGAACTAACAAAAAATTCAACTTCTTCAATACTTAGCATGTGAGGTTTCTCTAGTAGGATTTGTAGCTCTTGATACATGGATTAAGATGGTATAAATTGATTGTATTGCATGTTAAAAAAAATCAATGGATTGTGTGTGTTTGTTGATGGCCGGTCGAAGAGAGCAAGGAGAGGGGAGGAAGAGACTAATTTTTGGTAAAAAGAAATATGTGTGTGTGTTGGGTCCTATTTATAGGAAATGAGTTTGGAAATCTGGCAACTTTACGTCCTCCTTTCACTAGTCTCTTCAAACGTTAATACAAGCATTTATTTTGTTGATAAAATGGCCAAGACTCGATTAACACCACGTTTCTAAAATTATTTTAAATCCGCTTATATTACTTTAAAACATTTGTAATTAATCATTAAACCTAGCTAAAACCAAGGACTTTAAACACAGTTTTTATCAAAAACTTATAGGGAACCTGTCAAAAAAAAGACAATATCCATGACATATTTACGAATCTCGGTAGCAGGAATATTAGTATTTTTCTGACTTCTGAAATGCCTAAAACAAATAGAAACTAAATCACGAATTGAAAATTACTTATATTAGCAAATTATTCTCATGTAATCCATATATAGACATAAACCGACGTAATGTTTGTATAAATAATAATCGTCGAGCTCGAGATAGACGTTGACTGAACTCGGGTTAGTTACAAACACCTAAATGGTTGTGTTTGCATTTTGTTTGTTTGAATGTATTGTGTTGATTTGGTTTGCTTAAAAATCATCTAATCTGCTAGTTGGTACTTAAAGGTTTAATCTTTTAGCCTCATACACAAAAGACTAGCGATTTTGAGATGAAGATAACTGTTTGATAAAATGCTTGGTGAAAGACTTTGGTGAAATTTAGAAGACTAAGACTCTTAAAGGACCTTATGAGATGAAAACTTAAAGTCCAAAACTGAGCTAAATGAGCCAAGCTCATTGATCGGCTGAACCAAGCCAACCAACCCACGCCTCGGTCGATCACCCTAGTCCAACCGATCCACCAAGATCGGTTCGTCAAGGTACAACTCCTCTAATCCATGGCTTGTTTTGGTCCACCTTTCGTCAAACCAAACCAATAGGTACGGGTTCGGTCGCCCATGGTTCGGAACAATCCGACCTTGCTCAGTTAGCCATTGGTCTGATTCCAAGCCCACCAAAAGTCTACCATTTGAAGCATAAAATTTTCTTGGCCCATTTAAAGCACACATGGACTGTAGCCGTTTCAATCCATTATCCGTGTGCTCATGTTTCAAGCCCACCATTTCATTTATTGACCCGGTTTAAGGCACATGGACGAGACCAAGTTTGTCTTTTGTTTGATCTCTCGTCTCGGGTTTGACAAAAAGATATTTTGTTCAATAACCTTGTATACTAAAAAACACTAAAGATTTGAAATTTAAATATCAAAAGTAAAAAGGTTTTAATAATAAAAAAAGTTGCCATATTTTAGAGTGTTCTTAAAACCTTTAGTAATTTTTCAAAAAATATTAAGTTTTTAAATCATAAATAAAGACAGAATTATCTTAACGATGGATTATAACAGATATTTTTATTGTGGAAACTTTATTACGCGATTTTCTATATCTAGTGAAAATTAATCTCAATAAACTTGATTAGTGGGTTTAGATGCCGTTGCTCGGGTGTTGACTTTGTCTAGGGATTTTGGAACCGTTTATTGGACTTTGTCGTTGGACCGTTAGAACTTTGATCGTTGACCAAGTTTACCTTGTTATTCTGTGCTTATTAGTTCTTTTGATGAAATTGAATATGTTTACTTACTTTGAATGAATCATGTTCTATCTAGTTAGAGGTATAAATGTCAAAAAATTGGTTAACAAATATTTTTATATAAAAACATGCACCAGCGATCTAAGTTGTTAAACAATTTAGTGACCCTACCCCACCCCAACACCCCCCCCCAAGCGGTTTGAAATATAAGAATATTTCGAAATAAACTAACTTTCTCATTAAATGTGTTATATTGGATATGTCTCTCGTAACTTTCACCAGAGTGCTCTAGGGTATTATTTATAATACTCATAGTCGATCTTCGGGTTGACCCCCACTAGGAGTGGAGTACTAATACTGGTATTGTCACTATGTGTATGGTATTTTCGAGGGAAATCTTATCTCGTTACAAGATATTTTTCCTCAAAAAATATTAATCTAGGATAAGTCCATATTTTATAAACATTAATTGCTTCATATTTTTATTGCATCATTGTTTATTAATTACAAATATTCATAAGGTCTTTGACAAAACTGAATTTCCAAGTAACAAATAGTTCTTTTGAGTCTTACATTGTATTTAATTTGATTAAGAGTGTACTGATAAAATTCGGATGGCTATTAGGGTATTTATCACCCTAGAATCTGATAATGTATCACTTTTGCAACAGTGTATCTTTGAGGATCACGAGTTAATTTTACTAAGAAGGGAAAATCATTATCATGCACGAAACAATTCCATTTTTGAAAGTTTTTCTTCAACAAATGATTCTATTTCTCTAAAGATTTGTGTTAAGTTGAACACTTTTAACAGCATGAGAAAATTGAAAATTCTATCATTTCATCATTTGTTCATAGAAATCGGTATCCATAACTTACATTTATGTAAGGATAATTAAAACAGTAACGATAGATATAAATCATATGTGAAAGTAAAAGAGGATAGTCTAGTGTCGCTCAAAAGCCAAAGAGTAAAAAGGCCCACATGAGATAAGATAAGCGGACTTAAGTTATGGACAAATAATAAATGTCCGTCCATACAAAACATACAAACGTAGCAATAAAAACAGGAAAATATGAAATAATTGCTTCTTAAGTTTTGATTACATGTAATACAAATGAATGTTTGAATCTTATTCTCCGAATTCATTATGTCAAGAACACAACTTATCTAAGCTGAATTATCTTGAATAACAACTGGTTCACGTGCTAAAGATAGACTTGTCATCATAGAAGAAAACCAGCGTGTCATATTCAGATTCACATTATAATAATACAATGCTGAATTTGTTGTGAATTCTAAGAAACCACAAGCTAATTACAAGTTAGTTTATCTTTTACTACTACCGTACCATAATCTACCTACCCTCAGTTTTGAAAACTATCAATCACAACAAAAACAACCATACAATTCACTTCGATCTAGACGTTCACACTTTCACCATATCACTCTGGGTCTACATCACAAATGTATTGCAGTTGCTCCTCTTAATCCTAACAAAAACATATACCAAACTTCCCTTAGAAATTAATATTCTTGAATTTATTAAGACACTTGGTTATGATGAAGATCCTGAAACAAAGATGCTTTTCGTTGCAAAAAATGGTCGCCACAAGACTTCATCATAATCCATAAAGTAGCTATTCTGATTGTTCTCCAACAAAGTCTTACGGAAAAAGACTCAAGGTGGATACAGTTAGGTTCCATTACATCAGATTATGATGGGGAATCAGTTACTCTGCCCATTTTGGACGTCGAATCATTAATTTGGAACAATTAAAATGGAATACAGTTGAAAGATCATAGTTACCACATACTCAAATATGTCTATCACGTCACTCGTCAATACTTTCGTGCGTTATTTGTTTTAAAATAAAATATTTTTAAATTTATTTTAAACTTTTAAATTTTTTCTAAATCTTTGTTTGTACTTTATTTAAAAAAAATTCGTACTTTATTTTAAAAAAAATTAATACTTTATAACGTAATTTTTTGTTAAAAAGTAAATTTTTTAAAAAAAAAGTAAAGTTTTACTTGGTAAATTTATAAAATAAAAAAAGTAAATTTTTTTATAAAATGTAAATTTTTTTAAAAAGTAAATTTTTTTTAAAAAGTAAATTTTTTTTAAAAAGTAATTTTTTTTTAAAAAAAGTATATTTTTACTTGGTAAATTTAATACTTTATAAAGTAAAAAAAATTAAAAAAAAACATTTTTTAAAATAACGTAAGAATAAAATTTAAACAATTTTTTTTAAATAACGTACGAATAAAAAATTAAAAAGAATTAAAAAGTAAAAAAAGTTTTTAAAAAATTATTATTTGCAAACCAAACAGAAATCTAGTATGACATATTTTGAATTTTGACATTCCAATTCTTTAAGATTCTCAATCCTTAATAGATTTCAATTCCTTAAAAAACATTCTACGAACCAAACGGGCCCTTAAGGTATGAATATGACATTATTAAACATAGTTGATGATCAAAGAAAAATACTATCATTTGCATAAATCTTTTCTGATCAAATGATTTAAGTTAACACATGATTAATTATAAGCTAGTTATATTAATCATGTAAGACAAAATAAGATTAACCATAAGTGGAAACAATCTTTCCAAATCTTCCCAAATCTAGAAGATATTTCCTTATTGGTGATAAAAAATATTTTGTTCTAGAAGAATCTAATAAACTAGTTATATTAAGTACAAAACAATATTTTGTATAGATTTAGGGTTAATCATAAAATAACAAATGTTGTCCCAGCTCCCCCAACGGATCCACCAAATACACTAGACGAATCCAACTACGGTGGATCCGTGGGTCACAGCCTACAACTGTCTGGGACAGCATTTGAATTTCAAAGTGTTGCCTATAAATAACAACCTTAAGCTTTCATTTTAAACAACTCTTGACAAATATTTTTACATACATCTTTTATCTTTTGTATATTATTTGATCATTATACTTGTTACATAATCCATTACAAGTGATCAACTCATTCCACTCTTTAGTGAAGAACACTTACGAAGACGTCAAGCTTCAAGTGTTAATAGTTTAGTTATGTCATCACATTTATGATAATCATTCATCTTGTATATCTTGTGTTGTGTGTCATGTGTATTACAATGGATCCGTATGGACGATAATCAGACAAATCCATCTACTTTCCTTTATCATCTACTATTTGT